>JANQBM010016617.1:0-10660 GCA_025594535.1 Erythroxylum domingense | reverse complement strand
AACTTTTAATTGCACAAATTAAAGAACAATCCAATATTATTTGTGCCAAAACATAATATAACATATTAGAACAGGATATTGTTACTTCAGAACAAAACTTACAAGTTTCTAAACAGAATATCATAATAACAAACAGAACTTTAAGTATCAGAACAGAACTTGATTGTGTCAGAACATAACTTGATTATATCATAACAGAATTTAGTTGTATCAGAACTGAACTTAGCTTATATCAAAATTGAATATATCTCAAAACACAAAATAAGTTAGCCTGCTAATCTTTTTTCAGAAGTGGGTAATAGGATTAGAACAGGAGATACCTATGATTAGTATCACAGAACAGGAGAGACTTATGTCTCAGTAACATAAGACACTGAAGTATCAATATCAGAAGACACCGAAGTGTCAATATCAGGAGACACCGAAATGTCACAATAGTAGCTGCAAACCCTTCAAAGCATGCCTATTTACCCACAACTAAGACTTGGCAGTTTTAAAACAAACCATCTCAGGTTTCAGAAGACCATGTAAAAGATGTAGTGCATAACATATGTCTTTATTCCATTTTCCTTAAATTGAATATATACGTGCACATCCAAAAATTTAACATACCTTATAAGCATAAAAATTTGCAATAATGTACCATTAAATGCATTATTTACACATTACATATAATTATACAAATTTCCAATTCATGAACAATCACAATTTCCAATTCATAAACAATTATATTCAATTCACATCGCATAAACCCTTTGAAACAAATTTGTATTCATAAGGACACATTCATCCTTGAACACTCCATACATTTCACAATAGACACATTATTCACTAACCACACATTCTTTAAGTAATTACCTCAATTTACAATCCATAACTAAATTAACTTTTACTCAATTAATCTAACATCATCTAGGTTCATTTTCAACCTCAATTAAGTTTAATTAAATCATTATTAAGTACCTTAACCTTATATGGTTCAACATCTACACAAAACAGAAATTACCATGTTAAAACTTTGCCCATGATCATGGAGTACATTCCCACGATTGTGACAGAAGCTAATGCATTTGCCCACGATTGTGGGATGAGTGCCTACCCATTTTCTTACGAATTACTAGAATCAACACCTTCATTCCAAATTCCAAACACCTTTATTTCAATCCATACATCATATCTCAATTATACCTTAACTATATTTCAATTCCTCCTCAATTTCATCTTTAATTTCAACTCAAAACATTCACTTGATAGCTCACAAATCATAGTCTTTCATACATTAAAACCAAAACAGAAATTATCATACAAGCATCCTTTTCTAAAACTCATTTCATCATCATCACTACACATATTCTATCCCAATTCAATCATCATAGAATTTCTATTACTATATGCTATCAAGTGTAGAATTCCATTACATGTTTAACTTCAAATTCCTACTTTAACTAACAAACTAATCTAGGTCTTCATGCAACTAGAACAATTATAAGATCAAGGTCAAATTAGGATGCTCTTAGCATCAAAAAGATAGTAGCATAGAAGATAGCAAAAGGTAGCTTTCTTGATGTAGTATTTAGTAAAGAGTTTGGGGTGTTAATGCACAAAATTGAAACAAAATTCAGAGCAAGGAGAGGGTGACTAATCCGGTGGAAAGCAAGAATTAGGGCTGCAGAAACTTCCCTACAAGAGCATAACACATAAGTTGCTAGGTGTCCTAATTTTGAAAAGGCACATGTCACCAATACATGTATCCCATCTATCCACCATATAAGCTACCAAATGTCACAATTTTATTAGGCCATTTGTCACCCACCAATGCTGCCAAATGTCATTCAATTATACTGCCATTTGTCCCTTATTTACTTATGTCAAATGTCACTCAAAGTATTGGCTTAGTCATCCAAATTTCCATATACCAACTTGTCTTGCCACTTGACATTTTCCTAATACAAATGTCCATTTTATTACTTCAATTTTCTAATGGTAACAATTAATTCCAAGCTACTAAGTATGATCCATTAAACCAAAATTGAAGAAAT
This sequence comes from Erythroxylum domingense, assembly GCA_025594535.1. NCBI lineage: Eukaryota > Viridiplantae > Streptophyta > Magnoliopsida > Malpighiales > Erythroxylaceae > Erythroxylum > Erythroxylum domingense. Next base: position 8,621 of record JANQBM010016617.1, on the reverse strand, counting down.
ATGCAATTTACAATCATATCACAATTATCTAATACGTATACTTTCATGAATATGTATCATTTCAACTAGGATATAAATTTGGGGCCTTACACTATATTTCTCTAAAATTTGTAATTTTCTTAATGATTTTGTTTTAGATGTCCTTTAGTTATTAAATACTATAATCTCAAAGTCCAATATGCATAATTACCCAAAAAAATAAAAAAAGTAATTAATCATCAAAATCAAGAAACATACTTAAGAAATATGTGAATTTTTCATTTACATCAGGAGTTACTGTTTCCATCCATACTTACCTCTTTTAATATCTATAGTTTTCAAAATCTAAAATGTCCTGAATTCAAGGGGTATCAACACCTTATTTCTTATATTATTTTGTGTATTTGTAGATGCCCAAATCTCTAATTCTTACTAAAATTGAAGCTCCCTATATCATTTATCTCACTTTTCATATAGGACTTACAAAACTTGAAATTTATGATCAATAACAAGATTCAACAACTCATAAACCTTAAGAGGCTTTATTTTCCACTATTACCTACAGTGCAATCTAGGTTTTATATGATTTAAAATCTCTAATATTTGAAAACTTCAAAATATCACTTCTCTTAAATAATATAAGATCCATAGGTACTATAAGTAGGCTTGTTTAAAGTAGTATGGATTTAACCTGATCTAGCCTGAATTCAATGGCTTCAGTTGAGTAAATTAGGTTTTAGGCTAATTTTTTTCAATTTTTAGGCTTCAAACCAGACTCAAACTCATGCTCCAAAACTTGACACAACTTGAAGTTTGACCATATATATGAAAAAATAGACCCTATATTTGTTTTCTCTATTACACCACTTCTTCACTCTTTGGTTCTTTTCTTCTTTGGAATTTCTTTGATGTGCCGCTTCCATTAACTTTCTTCCATTTCCATAAATTTCTTTATTTTATCTGTTGCAATGCCTCCCTCTTCCACTTTATCTTTTCTTCTCTATTTTTCCTTTTTTGTCCTATTATGTTGTCTTCAACAAAAGATGGTATTGAGTCTATCGATAGTGTTGTTGTTATGGTATTGGTTTTGTTATGTTATGGTTATTTTTAATAATGTTATAGTTAGTGAGGATGCTGATAAGCAATTAAGAATCAAAAGGTGTGAGGTGGTAAGGTTCTGAGGCATTGATCATCTAGGTCAAGTCAAGTCCAACAGGAGTTAGTGAGTTCAGGTTTCAGGTCGCACAAAATTTGAACAAACTTAAATTCAAGTGATATGAGCCCAGCTCAATCAAGCTTTAGGTTACGTTTGGGCTATAACCATGGTGGATTGGGTTGGGCTAGGTGAGTGATGGTCTCAATTTAACCCGATTCATTTCCATCCATAGCTATAAGCTCCAATCTTTGCCAGAAAAGGGGTTGCCTTACTCCCTTTCTTATATGTCTATCTAGTTTAGTTTTTCATTTGATAAAAGGTGGCAATGGGAGGAAAGAGAAGATTAGGCCAAGATTTCTCATATATCTAAGATAGATATTTAATTTTGGGAGGTAATTTTGCAAATTAAGCTTTAAATCAAATATTACCATTAGGATTTTCTTATAATATTTCAGATGTTGATTCATATGGGGTTTTCTCTACAAGAAGAAAAGATTTAGATCTTGCTAGTGGGGTTTCTTGGTTTCAGGTATGAAGAACTTGGTCAAAATAGTTTATTTTCATTAATTATAAAATTATAAAATAATAATTTAAATAGTTATATAGTTAAGAAAACTTTTTTATATTAAATTTTAAATTTAAGAAAAGCCACGGCATCATCCAGATGACCTAAGTTGCCAAGCTAACATACCATATAGTGCAATTTAACAACCTAATAACAGAGGTTTAACATAAATTTAACAAAGTTATATTTTAAGATATAAATAATACCATTTTGTAAATTCTAAGGTGCCAAGTGGTACCAAAGATAACAATAAGAACTAACTTAAATCTTTTACGAAATGTTAGGGATTATTTACACATTTTACCTTTTAGTAGGTGATAACTTTAGGAAGACGTGATCTTTTGCGTAAAGCTCTATGATCATGTCCTCTAATTTGTATAACTCTTTTATTTCCTACAGGCAATATAATCGTCCCTTATATCAAATTAACCTTCTCTTTTGTCTTCTGAACTGTCTCAAATCCTAAAAGTCTCCTCTTACCCACATCATCCTAACAAATAGGGGATGTACTTTCTCCCACACAAAGCCTCAAAAGGTACCATCTGAATGTTGATCTATTAATTATTACTGTATGCAAACTCTGCTAATTGCAAATGTTCATCCCACACTCCTTTTAAGTCTATAATATGGCTCTTAATATATCCTCCAAGATCTATATTGTCCTTCCCAATGCCTATCTATTGGAGAATGAAACATTGTACTAAAACTCAACCTAATTCCCACAACATCATGCAAACTCTTCCAAAAATTTCCCACAAACTTAGTGTCTTGATTCAATATGATGGAAATGGGAATTTTATGAAATCTCACTATATCTTGTTTGTATAATCTTGCCAACCAATCTAGTGGTTAACTCATCTTAACAAATATAAAATGTGTTGACTTAGTCAATCCAACTACAATCACCATAATGATTTATGACCTCTTAATTTCCCCTAGAATCTTAAAACAAAATTCATGGTATTATGCCCCCGATTTTACTCAAGAATGAGTAAAGATTGTAATTCACCTGTTGATCTTTGATGATCTACCTTGACTTACTGATAGCTTATACATTATCTTACAAGTTCCATTTTCTCTTTCTTCATATTATTTCACTAAGAATATCTCTTTAAGTCCTTATACGTTTTAAAATCTTCTAGGGGTATAAAATACCTAAAAGATTGAGCCTCATCTATAAATATCCTTCTCATTTTATGTCATCTAGAACACATAATTTATACCTAAACCTCTTTGTTGCACCATATTATCTTGAAAATATGAGTCTATATCCATCTTTACTCTCTCATGAATTCTCTTAATTTTATTCATTACTCTACTAAGCCTTCTTGATCATAATGATCAAAGTTAATTATAACAACAGACTATTTAACCATGCTTCTAACCCCTAACTCACCGCCTTTAAGTCTAATTTTCTCAACTTCTAGTGTAACTCTCATTACAAGATGATAAATAAGGAAAGCTTATTATGATCCTTCTCACTCAAAACATTTTCCACCGTATTGGCTTTATTAAGGTGGTAGTGAATCGCATATCATAATCTTTCAATAACCCATCCATTTTCTCTACTTTATGGTCATCTTTTCTTGTGTGAAGATGTACTTTATACTTTTATGATTTATTTACACCTCATATCTCCCACCATACAAATAATACCTCAAAATCTTTAAACTAACAATGATCATTGTAAGTTCTAAATTATGTGCAATATTATTTTTCTTCATATGGTTTTAGATGTCTAAAACCATGAGCTACCAACTTTCTATGTTCCATCAAAAATATGCCCTAGCCTTTTATTAAGGAATCACAAATTTCATTATACTTAGAAAACAACATACTTAAATCAATCTCATAGGTTAACTCCACTCTCTCACTACCTTGAATTTTTATAGATTTAATGAAATCCCTTTTCATTTCATCAAATTGTATAAAAAAGAAATATGCTTCAACTAGAATTAACATTTCTTTAACTTGGCATACACCTGATGCTCTCTCAATGTTTGTAGTATGATCCTTAAATGGTTTGTTTACCTCATTTTCACTAACGAAATCCAAGATATCATTTATGAATACTACTATAAACTGATCTAGTAAAGGTTTGAATGCTTGCTTCATCAAATCCAAAAAACAGTAGGAGCATTAGTGAACTAAAATGGTCTGGTAAAGAAATTGTAGTGTCCATACCAAGTCTTAAAGGATGTCTTTACCATATCCTTTATCTTAAACTTCACTTAATATTAAATTGATCTCAAATCAATCTTCAAACATACCTTAGCCCCATGTATTTGGTCAAAAAAAATTCTATTCTGAGTATCTTTATGACTCTATTTTAACTCCTTGTGGTTAATGCATATCTTTACAGATCCATTCCTTATTTTTTAACAAAAAAGTTTTGCGGAATTCAAGGAGGATATACTTGTCTAATGTAACCCTTATCTAACAATTCTTGAAGTTACTCCTTTAACTCCTTCAAATTCCTAGGTGCCATCTGATAAGGAGCCTAAGAAATTACACTAATATCTAAAGCAATCTTAATCTCAACTTAGACCTCCCTCTCAAGTAGCAAACCTAACAAATCTTCAAAAAACACATAGGAAAATTTCCTTAAATATTCCTCAAATTCACTCCTCTTTACTCACATCTACTAATGCTATTAAAAATCCAGTGTTATCATATTCTATTCCATCCTCATCATATCTAGCATCCTTAATAAAAATAAACATTTTTATTCCTATAATCTTCAAGTCTAAATGTTTCCATCGACAATTTAAGAAATTAAAATGTTCTCCTAACTAATCCATATTTAGAATAATCTATAATTCTCATATCTCCATAACAATTAGGTTGATTGACAAGTCCACTCCATCATACTCATAATATGGCCCCTGTATACCTCCTTCACCACTATAGTTCCTCTCATATAACTATTTATGCACAAATCAATAGTCAAATCATAAATAGGTTTCCCTAGCCTCTCTAAAAACTTACATGATGCAAATGAATGTGATGTTACATTATCAAACAAAAAATATACCACTGTTGAAGAAATGAGTATGATATATATGACCACTGATGTATTTATAATATACTTATATTTAAAAAGTTTTTGCTATGTTTTCATATCCAAGGTACCTTATTTTAATCATTATATGTTTTCTTTCAGGCAATTGAAAAAATGTTGCTTGGTAATGAATTTGGTCAAAAATTGAAGAGTTACAAAGGAAATCAAAAGAAAATTAAAATATTAGCTAGACACAATCTTAAATATAGGCATGTGTTTGCCTATGTTCTTCTTGGGATATTAAAGAGGTTAGACACAACCTAGAACATAGATGTGTGCCTGTCCATGTAATTATTTACAATTTATTTTTAAATACATAACTATATACATGGATGGATAAGAGATCATCTTATATGGCATCGAAAAATAGTGGAATACATTATTTAAGACACGTGCATATCAATACCCATGTCTTTCTCTAGGAATCCAATTGAAGAATTACTAAAGAATTTGAATTAAAATATGAGTGTGTTGCAAATTGTGCTCCATCTAAAAAAGAATAGTGAAGTTCATACCCCGGTAAACAATCATGTCTTAAACCATGTTCATGATAGAATGGCATATGTAAATTGAGCAAAAAGCTAAGGTTTGGGGGCTTTTGTTTAATTCAAAAGTTTCAAGGTTAGTTTTAGGTTATAAGAGGAGAGAAAAATCTTGAGACAAGACCTAGTAACCATTTTCAAGGAAGAAAGAGATCAAGAATATTCCCAATTGGTTAAAGTATATTGAAACAATGAGATAGCATATGAAATTATCTCTTTTTTGATTTCTTTTTTTAAAGTTGTTTGTGTTTGTTGGTTTAAATATGATGAATGGATAAACTTTCCTATGTCTAAATAATGGGGAACCCTTATGTTATCTTTGTTATGGATTTTTTATTATTTATTGATTTCTAAAAAATTTCTTTAATGATCTTAAAACTGATTTAATTAAAGCTAGTGATTACATTGATTATATCCACATTTGGATAATTCAGCAAATCCTATATACAATTGGATAATAACATTGGTATTAAAAGGCATAGGGTATTAAAGACATACCTATAAAAATCTTCTTATATTAGAGTGAAACCTTTTACAAAATTTTATAGACCTTAATACATTATTAGGGGTTTTAATTAGATGGATATAAGGTGGTTACAACTCAATAAAAAACAATTCATCAAGTTAAGAAATTTCATCAGTCCAATTTATAAAACCTTATGAATTTATTGAATCATGAATATATAGAAAATGCTAGAAGGAGTTTTTATTTATGTGTTCATTTATATCTATTTTTTGTTTTGGATTACTTACTTTGTTATGTTTTTAGTAGATTTTACTCTACTTTGTTATAGTTTTATAATTAAAACCAATTTTTTTATTAGTTAATTAGGTAATAGTAAAAGGGTGTATTGAATATCTCTATTTCTTCCTCATAAGACCGACACCCTATTCACCATTATATTACTACAAAATAATATATGCAATTGTTTATAGTTATGGTAATAATATTATGTTGGAGAAAATTTAATCGAACTTTTTATAGCAAATAATCATATAATAACCATTGTGTCGGAAGTTTATGCCTTCCTCCATGTTCAAAGAAAACACCCTATCTTGAATCCTAGGTCTCTATCTCTTTCGTAGATTGTTAGCTGGATTAACAGTGCAATTTGTAATCGCCAATGGTATAATGGTAGGGGATAGCCTATCCTTGCCTAAGGCATTCCAGGCATAAAACATGATCTAACCCAGACTTATTACTGAGTATGCTTAGGTTCTCTATGTCCTTTCCCTATATAATCAAAGGGTTCTTAAATTCCACCTTCACCTCGTCTACCTTGGGTGGTGTCACTTGTTGTCTTTTATTAATAAAGAGAACCTTAACATTCCTCCCTACTGGTCCCCTACTACTGAAGCCAAATTTTTTCCCCCTTTCGAATACCTCTCTCTCAAATCTTAACATTCTTTTCCCCTCCTCAAAATGTCAACCTTGCTTAATATTGTAGCATATCCATTCAGCTCAAATGCTCTTAGCTTATGCACCAGTCTAAATTTCAACCTTTGAATGAACCTTTACCTCTTAGTATCCTTATCCTTCCTGAAAACAGTTGGTACATTTTCATAAGTCTATCAAACTCCTATTTGTAATCTTCTATAGTTTAACTACCTTGCTCTAATTGGTAGAAGTTTGTCATCACCTTTGCCTCACACTGGCATGAACGTATGATGTGTATATATCAATAGACTAATCAATATATATATATATATATTAGTCTATTTTTTCGTAAATTACCTTGTCTAATTATGTTCTAAATATTTTACATAATTATGGAGAAGTTTTTTGGGGAATAATGTTGGCTAAGGATTGGAAGAATTTGTAAGGAAAAATGAGGAAAAAGCTTAATTTTAGTTAAACAAGACTGATCATATTCTATGACATGTTCGTGTTAGAAATTTGGTGTTATGGACATGACGTAATACATTGGTAAAAAGAGATTGTATCAAGTGACAAAGAAGAATAAAAAAGACACACATCCTAAAATAGGGACATACTAAAGTCTATATTCTTTTTTTAAAAGACTTGTAAAGAAAAATTAGTGTGTTCTATATCGTGTTTGTGACAAAAAGTCTATTTAAAGCAAACACATAAACCATAAAAAGACATGTATAATTTAGTCTATTTTAGTTTTACTTCCTTTCAATTTGTTATTAGGGTTAAATTAGTTTAGAGAGTAAAATCCTTAAAAGACACATATGGTAGTCGTTTTCATTAAGTGGAAGATCAAAAGTTATTTTAAGAAAGAAAATCACATCAAGAAATTGAAAGTATTATTAAAGGGTACCTTTATAATGAGCTCTTTTCTTTTGATTGTTATTTTTATTGTTTTAAGAATGATCAGTAGCTAAAAGTTTTTATATCTATATTAGATGACACTCTAGATTATTCTAGTATAAATTGATTTTACTTTTTATAATTAAAGAGTTTTAGGTTTGGAAATATTAGCGTTGTTCTTAATGATGGCTAGGTACAAGTGACTTAATATGAACTTACTTTTAATGTTGTCAAAACAACCTATATTTAGATTAAATTAGGCACCATTATTAATAATTAAATTGGGTGCTAGGAATAGACATACGTGATGCTTCTAGTTTATGGTTACCATCTATGAGATTTCACAAATTTTAAAGTGTATTGGATATGTTAATCAGATAGGGATATCAGTTAATCATTTTAAGGATAGGTGAATGTGCAGTGGGATGTGACAATTCATTATATTAAGGATTTCCCTAGTGTAACCATAAAATCTCTAAATAACTAAAATCAAGGATACAAGATGATGTTAGGGAGAAGCCTAGTCTAGATGTTATCATTATTTGACTTTTCTTGTTGATTATTTGTTTGAGTATGCCTAGCGACAATTCAATCTTTATTATTGAATAAATAATAGTTGGAAGGGTAGACTTAGTAGTTGCACTTTTCCCTATATAAAGCTAGATTTATGTGTGAACAAATTTGTTGGTTAGCAAAAATTAACAAAGGCATATCTTAGGCATGTATATGAAAATATTTAGTTAGTTAGTACAATTGTATATTGTATTTGTTATTGATTACTCTATTGTGATGCATTATTAATAGTTCTTTCCATGGAAGGGAGTTTGAAGAGATTGATAGTGCCATTTAGGCATATCGACTTAGTTTTTTATATATAGTGATGATTAATAAGAATTTTTTATACTTACATTATTTTGTTAATTTATGATAACAGGTATTTTGCCTTGGCTCAATTTTATACCTAAGAATCTGGGTTTTATTACTTCTTAGCAATATGTCACAAGCCCAATATTTGAACTTAGGCTCGAGGTGTGACATATTTT
>JANQBM010016597.1:0-11926 GCA_025594535.1 Erythroxylum domingense | reverse complement strand
TTTTTTTCATTGCTTTTAAATTTCCTAAAATTTCATTCAACCCGATTTCAAACACTGTCAGCTAGCATAGATTTGAACTTTCGCATAATCCCTGTGGACACAAGTCGGTTCTTACCGATTTATTACTCACTTCAACAACCGTACACTTGCGATTCACGAACAAAAGAAAATGTCTTTCCTTTGATGTCATTTGGTAACATGCTCTAGGTAAATATGCACTGTTGCTTCTAACACGCTTTTTGGGATGAAGTTCACTCCTTAATCCAAGATCCTGGAGGTCCATTCAAGCTTTATAATTATCTTTTGACTTTTTTCCCACACCAAGAACTGTCCAAAGAATGTTGTCACATACATTCTTTTTTGTGTGCATCAAGTCAAAATTATGTCGTAGCAAGTGGTGCTCCCAATATAGTAAAGAAAACAAAATGCTTTTTTCTTCCAATGCCAGTAGTGACTAGAACTTTCAATGCCTTCAATACTATCAAACTCTCTAACAATCTCTATACCTGATAAAGGTATTAGTGCAGATCTTAGTTCTTGCTCCCCATCGAATGATCATTTATCATATCAAAATTTGTGGTTCATGTCTAACCATCTGCGGTTACACATTTAATAAAAATTTCTACTATGATATAAACATTTAGATGCAGTGTAACATCCACAAATAAGGCATGCGAATTCTCCTTTTGTTCTCCAACTAGAAATGTTAGCATAAGCTGGAAAATCACTTATTGTCCATAAAATAATAGCATGCATTTTAAATGATTCTTGTTTTGAAGCATCAAATGTTTGGACTCCAACTTCCTATAACTCTAGTAGCACTTGTATTAAAGGTTACATATATACATCTAATTTATCCCCAGGGCTTTTAAACCCTAGAACAAGGAGTGACAAAATAAAATTTGGTTGTTTCATGTACAACCAAGGTGGCAAATTGTAAGGAATCAACATTATTGGTCACGTGCTATGTGTCACATTCATTTTTCGGAATGGATTAAATCCATCAGTAGCTAATCCCATCCACACATTACGACAATCAGAAGAAAAATGGGAACACTTGGAACTAAAATGTTTCCAAGTTTTTGAATCAGCTAGGTGCCTCAGTTTTCCATCTTTTTTATGACCATTCTTATGCCATGTCATATCTCTCCCTGTTTTAGAACACTTGAACAATCTTTGTAATCTAGGTATTAAAGGAAACTAACGTAAAATCTTTGCAGATTTTTTCCCACCTTGTTGCACTTCATATTGCACCCATCCTCTTGGCCTCCTTTCTTAGATAGCTATCTAGAGGCCCCACGCTTGCAATATACTTGTTTGTCTATATCGTCCCTCTAAAACAATATACAATCATTAGGACAAGCATGCATCTTTTCAAAACCAAGTCCCAATGCTGAAATTAACTTCTTAGCCTCATAGTATGACTTAGGTAGGATATTTCCCTCTGGTAGAACATCTTTCAAAAACTTCAGCAACATCAAAAGATTTGTTGCTCCATCCATTTAAACACTTTAGGTGATATAAATGAATCACACAAGACAATTTGGTATGTGACATGCAATTAGGATACAACACTTGTTTTGAATCTTCTAGTAAATCATGAAATTTACCTCTTTCTCTGTCATAGTGGAGTTGTTCACGTGCGGTTGTAGTTGGTTCTTGTAGTCTCTCCTTTGATTCATGTATTAGAAATACATTTTGTAGTAGCTCATTGATATTGCCTTCAATATGTAACTCTTCTTCAACCATAGAGGTAGATGTAGCTAAGGAATACTCTTCTCAATGAGCAATCCATTTACTATACCCTTTTAAGAATCCAAAATGAGTTATAAGCTGAAAGACCACGTGTCTTGGATGCCAATATGATAGAATACATCTTTCATATGGACATATGATTTTATCGTCTTTTGCTTTCATCTCAAATGCAAAATCCAAAAAAATTTTAGTGTCTTCTATGTACTCAGGACAAGCCGTGTCCTTGAGCTTAATCCAATGTTTGTCCATTTAAACATTAGCTTTCAATTACATTATAGCAAAGCAGTTAAACAATAGCTTAGAAGGAAATGTGAAAACATATACCATTGTGTTTATCAAAGGGAAATTGCTTTTATAAAATGTTCTAATCTAGTAGTTATAAAGTTGTTATGTTAATAAGATGAAAACTTAATTTTTGCTTAAAGAATGGTAGTGTTCTATACCACTGTTTTTACGTATTCTTTACCTGCCGTATTTTTTGATGACATGGTTTTTGCTTTCACAAATATAATTAAGAAAACACAGATTAACAAATGATCTGACGTACCTTAAAATATGGTGAAGAAAGTGTGGTGCTTAGCCAAATCAATTGGAAGGGCTTGTTAGTTTCTCGTGAATTGATTGTATTGCTCCAACAATAAGATTTGAATTAGGTTTCTTCCCTGAATCATCTTATGAGAGATTTTTAATGACTATGAAACAAAGTAGACAAAGGGATGCCAATTAGAAGTAATGGAAGACTTCACGTTCCTATAAAACTAAATATATAAATAACCTATTTAATTTTTTAATAAGTAAAATTTTATTTTTGTGAAAGGTATAATTAGTTTTGATTTAATTAAGTCTCTTGATAGCAAATATGTGGTTTCTCTATGTTTTAGTTTTAAGAAGTAATACGAAATTAATAAATAATTTAACTAGTTACATGAAATTTATAATAATATTATAATTGTTGGACCCCGTTTTCGGAGCCCAACATTCGGAGTCATCATAAGACGTGAGCGTGCGTATTATCTTGAGGGTTGTCTCTATGAACCTGTATTAGCCATATCCCACAAGAGTGGTGTGCCCACACCAGTCGAACACCAAAATCATAATTTACTTCTTCAACACAATTGTAGCTCCAAAACTCTAGTTTAATTTGAAGCAAGAACTATCTCAAATGGAACTCTATAGAAGGAGTTATGCTTAAAAAGCCAAAGTATGTCCATACCCTAGTCGTCCTCTCTAAACTGACCCCTCGCTATCTTTCCATCAATATTTTTCATATCAGAGCCAAAAGCTACCAAATTTTTTTAAGGCATAGAAGAATGTGTTAGGAAACCATTGCTTCAAGAATCACTTCATTTGGTGGTCGGACAATAAAGTTATGGCCAAAAGATTTAAACAATGTTTATATCCTCAATCATATTGTACCTATCCTGGGAGAATTGGAATAACTTTCTCTAGAAATATTGGAATGAGGTCATTCTTGGACTATTTTAAAGACTACGTCTATATATACAACTTTCATGAAGACCAAAAAGCGAGACTATGCTTCAAAAATGGTTCAAAATCGTAATTTACTGTAGCTGTCCCGAGAAGGTCCGTTTAACGAACATAATGTCCCTTCAAACGGACATAGCTAGCTTGGGAGCCATTTTCACGCAAGAAGCTCCGTTTAATGGACATAATCTCTGTTAAGCGGACATTGGAGATGCTGGGGGTCCTCACAAACCCGAGAAGGTCTGTTTAATGGACCTAAAGTTCGTCTAACGGACATAGGGGTTACCCAAGCCTCTCCCAAGCTTCCTACGTCCATTCTAAAATCACATTCACTCATAACCTTCCCATTTTCATTTATTCTAAAGCAATAACACTCCTTAAACATTCAATTACCAACTTGGGTGCCTTAAACTCCCAAAACTCAACTCAAATGACTCATCATATACATAAACTCTCATCATTCACCATAGCTGTCATGTAAATACCTCCTATGCAACATCACCACTTAAAATGCTCATATCTCTCAACTCCGATGCCCAAAATTTACATACTTAATAGCGTTGGAAAGAAAAGAGGATAAGCTACAACTTTCCAGAAGACAACTTTGTCTAGTTCTATCTAGATTAGTACAATTTTCTCCTTGAATCCAATACACAATTTCTACCCCTATGAAAAGCCTGAAAATGCAATATAAAGGCTTTGGAAATCATGAACAAAACATAACATGTATATTTCATTAACATCAATAAAATAAGAGTTTTACAACGCTTTAGTGGGCATTTCGAGCCCCCTTACCCCATGATCCAAAATACAAAGTTTACAAAAACTAGAATCGCTCAAAATGCGAATAAAGTATTGTTTACATAATCTAACTTCAAAAACAAGACATGCAAACTGGAGTGATGCCTTGACTCTTGACTCGATCACTCGATATCTTGTTCTTCGCCTAAAGATGGGAAGGAAGGGGGGGTGAACTTAAAAGCTCGTGGGTAACAAGTTTATAATGGAGAAATGAGCAAAACCCTTGAAATTATTCATTTTCATAATAAATTTGCATTGAATCCATAAAACACTTATTTCTCAAATTCTCAACTTGCCAAGAAATTCATAATCATCGTAAGTCATGTATTCATCAATCTTGTCAACAAATCATAAACACATAAGCAATCAAAAATGTTTTGGGTGTCCATAAACAGAACAAGCTAACACATTCCCTTGAAATGGTCCTGTGTAGTCGTGAACAGAACGAACTAACACAATCCCACATAGTGACTTTTTTGTGGTCGTAAACATAAGGGAGTCCATGAAGGAGCTCCATGTCACTAGCGGGTAGGCGGAAGAAGCCTTTAACAGAGTCAACGTGCACGTGACAACAGAATGGACACCACAAACCTACACAAACATGAATTTCATATCTTGTAACAAATGGTCCAAAAGGCACATTTCAGAAACATGATTTCTATAAACATGGTATTTTTCAAATACAAATTCCATCATCATTTCATAAATCATCATCAAGATTCATGTACCAACATATAACATATACTTCAATCATTCAAGAAGCAATAAATGCAACATTTATAAAGCAATTGAAATCATTTAACTTTATTGATTGGAAAATTTCTTATGGCTCATTAACTCAACTATAAACAAGTAACCTACCTTGATTCCTTGCTTATAAGTTGCTCAAAGATGCCTCTCTTCTTGCTCCTCTTGCCTCTCCTCTTGATTTCCTTCAATATTGGAAAATTTCCAATTTAATAGGAATCCAAATTGAGAACCCAAAATCACATTCACTAAAATTGATTCTAGAATACTTAAACCCATACATTTTTTAAGCTTCATCAACTAAAACCCTTCTAAAAATCCAAAAGTTTAAAATGGGCTTACCTTGAATCTTCATCCAACAAAGGGATGTTTGGCTCAAAAGAGAGCTCTTCTTTTCCTCTTTCTTTTTCTCTTCTTGAACAACCTTAAAATCACTCTTGAGACTAAGAAAAGATGAAACCTAGCTTAGCTTTCTCTTCTTTTCTTCTTCTCCCACTTCTCCCACGACACTCTCTCTCTTCCTCTCTTCAATTTTCGTTTTCTTCCTTCTTTAATTGCAAGACAACACTTCCTCTTCCCATTCTACCCTTAATGAATGCAAAAAGTCCACTTTACCCTTCCTTATAAGCCTATACTCTTTTATACTTAAGTGACATGCCAAAAATGCCCTCAATTCATTGTTAATGTATTAATTTCACTAACTAGTGAAATAAAATCCTACTAACATTGTAATAAATAATTAAACTTCCAAAAATAATTATATCATGACCCCAAAATTATTCTAAGGCAAAAATCTAAATTCCATGCTTATTCCATAAACTATTATGCTTAATTCAACGAAAAAAATTCAGGGGCCAATATTTCTCCCCCTCTTAAAAAAATTTCGTCCTCGAAATTCTTACTTAAGTCATTGAAGAGGTGCGGATACTTCTCCTTCATAGCTTCCAAGGGCTCCCACATGGCCTCTTCTACAAAATGGTTTCTCCACAGGACTTTTACTAGTTGAACTATCTTGTTCCTGAGGACCTTTTCCTTAGTATCCAAGATCTCCACCGGAACCTCCTCATAACTCAAATCATCTCTTAACTGAACCTCAGTGGTTTGAACGACGTGAGAGGGATCTGATCTATACCTCCTCAACATGGAAACATGGAATACATCATGTATTTATGATAATTCTGGTGGCAGTGCCAACCTATAGGCTAGCGGTCCAATTCTCTCAAGAATTTCATAAGGACCCACATATCTTGGGCTTAACTTGCCTCTCTTGCCAAACCTCATAATTCCTTTCCAAGGGGATGTCTTAAGAAAATTTTTTTCCCCAACTTCATACTCCATCTCCTTTTGGTGTGCGTTAGTGTAGCTTTTCATTCTATCCTGAGCTGCCTTAAGCTGTTGCTTAACCAAATTAACCTTGTCAACTATCACCTGAAGCAACTTTGGCCCTATCAGTTTGCTCTCTCCTTCTTCATCCCACGCTCTTGTGAAATCCATCGCACATGCCCTGAGCATTCCCTTAAGGGTCTGAATGGTCCCCTCAGATTAACCATCTGTCTGGTGAAAAGTAGTGCTAAAATTCATCTTGGTTCCTAGAGCCTCCTGTAAGCTTCCCCAGAATCTCGAAGTAAACCAAGGATCTCTATTAGAAACTATGGAGTCTGGAATCCCATGTAGTCTCACTATCTCATCAATATACTTCTTTGCTAGCACATGTAAAGAATCAGTCTATTTAATTGCCAAAAAATGGGTTGACTTTGTCAAATGGTCAACAATAACCTATATGGCATCATGCTTCCTATTGGTCTTGGGCAAACCCATCAGAAAATCCATGGTTATCCTTTGCCACTTCCGTTCAGGAATGGACAATGGCCTTAACTTGCCTGAAGGTGCCTGGTGTTCAGCCTTGACTTGCTGACACACTAAACACTTGCTTACATATTCTGCTACATCTCTCTTCATGTCTTTCCACCAAAAATGTTCTTTCAGATCTCTGTACATCCTGGTGTTAACTGGGTGCATGGCATAAGACGCATTATGTGCCTCATCCAGTATTTCATTCTTTACTTCCTTGACATTTGGGATACAAAGTCTGTTTCCTATAACCATGAGTCCATCATCCCTCACACCACCTCAGATTTCTTGTCATTCTTAATTTCTTCTCGAAACTTCCTCAATTCTTCATCATGTGCTTGTAACTCCCTAACCTTCTCTCTGAGTATTGGTCTCACTCTGAAAGTAGCAACAACACAATCAAATTCCTCTTGCTTCAAACTTATCCTAAGTTTAGCCATCTCTTCCAATAACGGCAGATAAACTTTCTGAACATGGGCTATTGATGATTTCCTACTCAAGGCATCCGCCACGACATTTGCCTTGCCTGGATGATACTCAATTAACAAATCATAATCCTTAAGCAATTCAATCCTCCTTCTCTGTCTCAAATTTATCTCTTTCTAACTCAGTAAGTACTTGAGACTTTTATGGTTTGTAAAGATCCTCGTCTAAACCCCATACAGATAATGTCTCCAAATCTTTAGGGAAAAAATTACTGCTGCCAATTCCAGATCATGGGTCGGGTAATTTTGTTCATAAGGCTTTAGCTACCACAAGGCATAGGCTATTACCTTGTCTCCTTGCATCAATATACAGCCAAACCCTTCCTGGAAGCATCACTATAAACTGTATAACCCTCCTCTCCTATAGGCAAAGTCAGAATTGGAGCACTTGTCAATCTGTGCTTAAGCTCCTCAAAGCTCTTCTAACAATCATCACTCCAGATAAACTTTTGATTCTTCTTCAATAACTTGGTCATCGGAGCAGCTATCATCGAGAATCCCTCAACGAATCTCCTATAATATCCTGCCAGACTCAGAAAAATTCTTACTTCTGCCACTGTTGTCGGTGCATGCCAATTCACTACTGCTTCAATTTTTTTTGGATCAGCATATACCCCATTCTCAGAAATTACATGTCCAAGAAATACCACCTTATGGAGCCAAAATTCACATTTGCTGAATTTGCCATAAAGTTCCTTCTCTCTCAATATCTGCAACACTCTCCTGAGGTGTTCCTCATGTTCCCCTTCACTCTTGGAATAAACCAGAATGTCATCTATAAACACTATGACAAACTGATCTAGATACTCCCTGAAGACCCTATTCATAAGATCCATGAAAGTAGCTGGAGCATTGGTCAAATCAAATGGCATAACTAGGAACTCGTAATGCCCATAACGAGTCCTAAAGGCTGTCTTGCTTACATCATACTCCTTAATTCTGAGCTAATAATAACCCAACCTGAGATCAATCTTGAAAAAGACCCTTGCTCCCTGCAGTTGGTCAAATAGATCATCAACAAGGGGCAGAGGATACTTGTTCTTAACAGTCACTTTGTTGACTCTTCGGTAATCGATGCACATACACCATGTCCCATCCTTCTTCTTAACAAACAGAACTGGCGCTCCCTATGGTGACGAACTTGGCCTTATGTACCCTTCTCTAACAGTTCCTCCAATTGTTCCTTAAGCTCCTTCAGCTCAGCTGGAGCCATCCTATAAGGTGATATGAAAATGGGTGCGGTCTCGGGAATCAAGTCGATGGCAAACTCGATTATTCTCATCGGTGGCAAACCAGATAAGTCCTCTAAGAACACATTTGGAAACTCCCTTACAACTGGAAAATTCTCTAACCTCCCTTCCTTTCCCTCAGTGTCCACGACGTGTGCCAAGAAGGCTTCACACCCTTTTTCCATCATCCTGTCAGCTATCAAAGTCAAAATGAGTCTTGACAATGGTATTCTCCTGTCTCCTCAGAAATTCACCTTCTCTCCATTTCCTAAATCAAATTCTACCACCTTAAGGCTACAATCTAACTTCGCATGATACTTCTCCAAGGCATCCATTCCTAATATCACATCTAGACCCTTTAACTCCAATGGTAGCAAATCCACTACTAGTTGAGCACCCTCAATAAAAAACTTACAATTCCTGTACACTTGACTTATTATCACCTTCCTCCCTAAGGGAGTACTAACAATCAAGGAACTATCCATTGGCATCAAATTAACATTATGAAAGATCATGCTTGTAGAAAAAATGAATGTGTGGAGTCAGAATCAATCACAAATATACTGCAGAATTGAATAACTGAGCCATACTCGTGACAACTTCAGGAGAAGCTGTAACTTCCTCTCTGGTCATGGAAAACACCCCTGCCTGAGCCTGAGCCTGAGCCTGAGCCTGACCTTCCTAAAGGAATAGCCTTCTTTGCTACTCCAGAACTTCCCACCTCAGTGGCTGGCCTGGATCCCACTGTTTCTGCTCTCCTCAGGGTATGCAACTACGACCCTTCTTGCCTCGGTACCTGAGGACAGTCTTTGATCATGTGTCCCTTCTCCCCGCATCGAAAGCATGCTCCAAGTAACTTAAAGCACTCTCCTCTGTGAAACTTCCCACAATGCTCACATTTAAGGTTTGCGTACCTGCTCCTCTTCACCCTGCTATTGCCTTCCGCTATTAAGGCTTACACTGATACTGCCCTTGCTTGCTTGTTCTTAGCAGAGGCACTATTCCCTGCCTCAGTCTGTGTGTGTGAGTTTTTCACTCCCCTCACGGACATTGGAGCACTCATTCCCTTCTTGGAAAGCTGCTCCCGGTTCTTCTTCTTCCTGCTCACTTCATATTTGATGTTCTCTAGTTTCTCCGCCTGGAGGGCCGCATCTACCAATAGCTAGTAGTCACAGAAATTATGGATCAGCACCTTTTCCTTGATCCCCAAGTGGAGACCTCCCTCAAACTTGCGACACTTGTCCTCCTCATTAGCAACAATGTTTGTTGGGTACCGGGAGAGTTGAGTAAACTTCAGCTCATATTCGCTCACACTCATATCCCTCTATGTGAGATTTAGAAACTCTCTAGCCTTTTAGTGGATATAGATTCTCGAGAAGTATTTCCTCCTGAAAGCTTCCAAAAATTCCCTCTACGTCAGTACCGGCAGTATGTCTTGACTGTGGGGCACTGATTCCCACCAATGGAGCGCATCCCCCTGTAGCAAGTTGACTGCATAGTCTAACTTCTCTTCGTCAGAGCACTTCATATGTTTTCTCTCAGTCCTTTTCAACCATGCTTCTGCCTTTTTAGGGTTGATAGTCCCATTAAAATCTACAACTCCATACTTGTGGAGCTTATCATACTATCCAGTCCTCTCCACTGGAGCTTGCATCAAAACTTGAGACCTTTGGCCCAGGGCATATGAAAAAGCTTGAGCAAAGGCTTGAAAGAAACGTAGATCCATGGGGTTTGCCTGGGGAATAGGAGGAGGCGGTGGAGGCACCTCATGTTGCATACTAGGTGTCTCAGAATCTGGAGCAAAAGGTGTCCCCGCATCTTGTGGGACATAGGATTCATCAGTGCTCCCTTGGTGAGAGCCAGATCGAGTCAAAGTTCTTCGAGTTCTTTTTCGAGGCGGCATTTTACTCCTTCAATTGGAAATCATTGAAAATCTTTAGTTCATGCAAAACAATTTCAAATCATGTAAAACAATTCAAAACAATACAAGTTGTTCATTTAAAACAATGCATGTTCATTTCATAATTTAAAACTATCCACCTCAAAGCTTAGGATATCCCTAAACCTAGTCACCGACCTGGACCTAAACCTAGTCTCCAATCTAGACCTAAACCTAGTCGCTCTGATACCATAATTGTTGGACCCCATTTTCGGAGCCCAACATACGGAGTCATCATAAGACGTGAGCGTACGTATTACGTTAAGGATTGTTTCTATGAACCCGTATTAGCCATATCCCACAAGAGTGGTCTGCCCACGCCAGTCAAACACCAAAATCATAATTGAATTTTTTAACACAATTGTAGCTCCAAAACTCTAGTTTAATTTGAAGCAAGAACTATCTCAAATGGAACTCTATAGAAGGAGTTATGCTTAAAAAGCCAAAGTATGTTCATACCCTAGTCGTGCTCTCTAAACCGACCCCTCGCTATCTTTCCATCAATATTTTTCATATCAGAGCCAAAAGCTACCAAATTTTTTATTAGGGATCGAAGAATGTGTTAGGAAACCATTGCTTCAAGAATCACTTCATTTGGTGGTCGGACGATAAAGTTATGGCCAAAAGATTTAAACAATGTTTATATCCTCAATCATATTGTACCTATCCTGGGAGAATTGGCATAACTTTCTCTCGAAATCTTGGAATGAGGTACTTCTTAGACTATTTCAAAGACTACTTCTATATCTACAACTTTCATGAAGACCACAAAGCTAGATTATGCTTCAAAAATGGTTCAAAATCGTAATTTACTGTAGCTATCCCGAGAAGGTCAGTTTAATGTCCCTTTAAACGGACATAGATAGGCTTGGAAGCCATTTTTCACCCAAGAAGGTCCATTTAATGGACATAATCTCCGTTAAGTGGACATTGGTGATGCTGGGGGTCCTTACAGACCCGATAAGGTTCGTTTAATGGACCTAAATTCCATCTAACGGACATAGGGGTTACCCAAACCCCTCCCAAGCCTCTCCCAAGCTTCCTACGTCCATACTAAAATCACATTCACTCATAACCTTCCCATTTTCATTTCTTATAAAGCAATAACACTCCTTAAACATTCAATTACCAACTTGGGTGCATTAAAATCCCAAAACTCAACTCAAATGACTCATCACATACATAAACTCTCATCATTCACCATAGTTGTCATGTACTTACCTCCTATGCAACATCACCACTTAAAATGCTCACATCTCTCAACTGCGATACCCAAAATTTACATACTTAATAGCGTTGGAAAGCTAAGAGGATAAGCTACAACTTTTCAGAAGACGACTATGTCTAGTTCTATCTATATTAGTACATTTTTCTCCCTGAATCCAGTACATAATTTATACTCCTATGAAAAGCTTAAAAATGCAATATAAAGGCTTTGGAAATCATGAACAAAACATAATATGTATATTTCATTAACATCAAACAAATAAGAGTTTTACAACACTTTAGTGGGCATTTCGAGCCCCCTTACATCTTGATCCAAAATACAAAGTTTACAAAAACTATAATCGCTCAAAATGCGACTAAAGCATTGTTTTACATAATCTAACTTCAAAAACAAAACATGCAAACTG
>JANQBM010016588.1:0-11926 GCA_025594535.1 Erythroxylum domingense | reverse complement strand
GTTTATCATGTTTTAGCATTAATCGAGGTTCGTTGACGCAAAGTGCATAAATGAAACAAATAGACTCGAATTGCACTATTTTTGGGTTTCTGACAGACTTGACCTTTAATCATTGTGGGATTTTTATCTTGAGATTGGATTAGCCAAAAATTCTAAAATTTCGTACTTAAATTCTTGACTCATTGACAGATTTTTTGGGACCAATTGCATATTTTTCTTAGCTGGAATTTAGGAGAAATAAATTCCCAAAATTTATGACTGTTTTGATCATAACTTTTGACTCAGATGGAAAAATCACGTGATTCAAGTCTCATATTGAATCTAACTCAAAGACAAAGATACTGATAAAATTTAAACTCCTAAATCATCACCATTTAGTTTTTATGCACTGTCGAAATTGACCTTGAAAAAACATCACCAACCAGCCAGATCAACACCAGCCCTACACCTTTAATTATTCAGTACATGTAGCAGCTACTCCCATCCACCAAAGTCCCACACATCAGTCCCACACTCCATTTCACTCTCCATACCTCTACAATGCCCCACTCCATTCTTCTCATATGCAAAACCCCACCTAGCTCACTCTCCATTCACTCCACGCATCTCACAAGTTGTCTTCCACCAAGAAGCCCCCACCCGACTCACATCACATGGCTTTTCACCTCAAAGACAACGCAGATGCAAGTCTAGAAAAAGGGCTCTCTAACCTTCAACATCATTGGCGCAACCAAAACATGCAAGCCTTGATTTATTTTTCAACTTCCAAGCTCTAGCCTACATTTTTCTTTTCAATGCCAGCCTCCACAAGAAAATAACGCAGCCTTCATTTGTTCCACGAATGCAACTCTCCAATTGATGCAAGATTTCTCACAAAACACTGCCTCTAATCACTTCACTCACGCCAGCCTCCAGAAGAAGACCACGCAACTCACCAACGTAACTAGCAGAAAATCATGCCTCCACTCAGGTCCATCCACCAACACACACGCAGCCCTCCATCCAGCCCAAGCTCCAGACGAAACTTATGCAAGACTCCACTCTAAATCATGCTAGCTTACACTCACAGAGCAGCCTTCATTCACAAAACTTACACACAAAATCAACTCAGATGCAGCCTCTACCAGCAACAATCAACGCAACAGCTCCAATCCATTTATAGCATTTCTCTTTTATTATTTAGTTTCTTCATGAATTTGTTCTGGGTTGTTGCTTGTGGATTACTTGGCATAATGATTTATGGTTAGAAACTTAATTTCTCTTAGGGATTTGATATTTTTGTGATGCTTTAATATTGAATTTTGCTGGAATCCATGACTGAAAATTCATATACTTGTTGATTTTTCCTTGAGTTTGTTTGTTTTTCCTTTGGATTATTGGAAATTGCCTTGGTATAAATTCACCTTTGGAAAAAGGGAGTTTTTGCTAGAAGATTGGAGGAAATTTTGACTAGGATTTTCTTGTGAGTTGGGAGACCCAAGAAACTTAGGAGGTGAAAATTGAAGGTTTGGGACTTAAGAAACTCTAGGAAGAACTTAAGTAAGGGATTACTAAGTGACGTCTAGAGTGGATAGATTAATTCATCTTTAGGAAAAGGGGATTAATTACTCTTAAAATTCACCTACACGATTAGGATATTTCAGTTGCGGAGGATAGCGAATTCAATATCAAGGTTGACCAAAAATATCATTCCCTAAGAGAAAGTCATTCCCTTTGCCGTTAAAACTTTTAATTAATAAATTGTTGCAATCTCTTCTTAATTAGTTACTGCATAAATTTGTCATATTCATAGTTATTTTGGTCGCATTAAATTGGGCAGTTGTTTAGAAATTTATTTAAGTTTTTAAAAAAAAATTGTTTACATTAATTTTACTTTTTCTAAATTTCATCCAACCCGATTTCAAACACTATCAGCTAGTATAGATTTGAACTTTCTCATAATCCCTATAGACACAAATCAATTTTTTACTGATTTATTACTCACTTCGACAACCGTGCACTTGCGATCCACGAACAACCATGATCACTCCTAATTCCAGCAATAGAAATTTCTTTTTCATTTTGTAACTTTTTGGATAAAACTATAAAGCATTTAAGAGATTCGTCTTTATAAGATAAAAATAATATCCAACAAAATCTAGTAGTCATCAACAATTACGAGACCATACCTCTTTACACCAAGACTTGCTATTCTGGTTGGACCAAACAAATCTATATATAACAGATCTAGAGGTCTAGACGAAGTTACAATATTCTTAGACAAAAAAGATGTTTTAACTTGTTTTTCTTTTTGACAACTTTCACAAAAGAAATCTTTGTTAAAACTTATCTTTGGTAAATGTCTTACCAAATCATGTCTAACTAATTTGGAAATATGCTTAAAGCTAACATGACCTAGCTTTTATGCCAATTCATTTTTTCATCATCTTTTGATATAAAACAAGAAATATTTTGACTTTTCAAATCGTCTAAGTTAATTTTATAGTGATTATTTCGTCTCTTGGTAGAAAAGAATATGAAACTGTCCTTATTTTTGACTATACAAGAATTTTGATTAAAGGATACTTCAAATCCAGAATCACATAATTGACTTATACTGATTAGATTATGCTTTAAGCCATCAACTAGCAGAACATTATCAATAGATGAAAGAGAATCTTTACCAATTTTGCCGATCTCAATTATTTTGCCCTGCTTGTTATCTCCAAAAGTTACTGATCCTCCTTGCTTATGTTGGAGGTCTAAGAACATAGACCTTCTACCCATCATGTGTCACGAGTAGCCACTGTCCAAATACCATTGGTGGTGGTTGCTTCTTCCAAGTAAGGAGATCTGCAGCATATATAATATCCTTTTGAGGTACCCATATTTTCTTAGGTCCTTTAGGGTTAGTCATATAATTTTTCCTTGAATAATAAAAGAATTGTTCCTTTTTCTTTCTATTAGCAACAAATTTCCTATTATGAACAAACTTCTTATTATGAAGAACATTACTATTATGAGTAGTATTTCTAATATTAAAGCCTAATACGCTTTTATCATTTGGATGTTTATAACTTCCAATCATGTCATTCATCCTTTTTATACTTTCTGTAAATTTTGATAAATCTGCTGAAAGACTATTAATCCTTTGTTTTAGTAAATTAATTTCCTCAGATCTATCTACAGTTACTTTCTTTTTCATATCTTCTACTTGTTTCTTGAGGCAGACGTTTTCTTCTTCTAAAAGTTCTTTGTTTTTCAAATTTTCAACAAATTTATTTTTCAATACCCTATATTGTTTTAAGATAACATGTGAATCTTCTAACAATTCTAAATAGGCATCCTGAAGATTATCAAAGTTAGAAATTACATCATCATCGCTTTCCCCTTTAGTTACCAAGCATATATTTGCTTGTTTTGATGTTTCTGAGTCGGATTCAGATTCAGACGAATCCAGATCTTCATATGTTGCCATCATGCTCTTTTTGTTTTCTTGACTTTTCTTTTGTTTTCTTTTGAGCAACGAACATTCAAACTTGTAGTGTCCTAGTTTATTACACTCATAGCAGACGATAGAACTTTTCTCATTCTTCAAATCGTCTTTGCTATTCTTTTTGAAAGAGAAGTATTTTTTCCCTTTGATTTCTTTTTCCACATCCTTCTAATCTTTCTTGAAATGAAGGATAGCTCATCTTCATCTTCACTTCAATCTTGATCAGATTCACTAGTATTATCATTCTTGATTTCTTCAATCTTTAATGCTTTTGAAGATGTACTTCTGATTCTTCTGATTCTTCTGACCAGCCTTCAATACAATAGATTTATCCCTTCTAGGTTTATCTTCAATATGAAGTTCTACTTCATAAATTTTCAGCGAATCAAGCAATTCGTCTAGCTTCAGTTTGCTTAAATCCTTGGCCTCTTGTATTGCTATTACTTTGGGTCTCCATCTTTTTGGAAGATTTCTAAGAATCTTTCTGACATGATCTTGACTATTGTAGATTCTCCCTAGAGCTTTAAGTCCATTAATAATTGTTTGGAATCGTCTAAACATCTTATCAATAGACTCATCGTCTTTCATCTTAAACAGCTCATACTGATGAACAAGAATACCAATCTTGGTTTCTTTCACCTGGTTTGTTCCTTCATATGCAATGGCTAATGTGTACCACATTTCCTTTGCAGATTCGCATCCATGAACCTTATCATATTCACTTCTACTTAGAGCACAACTAAAAAGAACTTGGCCCTTTGAGTTTAATTGAAAGCGAACTTTCTGATCAACCGACCTTTGGTCACGAGAGATGCTTTTCCCTTCGTTGTCAGTTGGAATATATGGACCATTTTCAATGATATCCTAAAGATCAATGTGTTTGGATTATATGAAAAGTCGTATCCTGTCCTTCCAATAATGATAATCTTCACCGTTAAATGCAAGGGGTCTTAAGACCGAGGCACTTTATGCTATAAAAACATGTGATTCAGCCATGGATCTTTATCCTCACTTTGTAAGAGTGTTTCTTGGAAACCTTTCTCTGATACCAACGGAAGTAAATCACTTGTTAATATAGAAATCACGTATAATATGCAAAATACACAAGAAGGGGGGTTAAATTGTGTTAAATTGTCTAAGATATGAATCTCTAAAATCTTATTGATTTTCTTTACAAATTCAGACAATTACAAGTTTACACAATGCACTTAATTTAATGAGTAATGCAATAGTGAAAATTAGTATCTATTCTTCTAACAATAAGAAAAATTAAAAATGTAAGAGTTAGAGAATATGACACCGTGATTTATACTGGTTCACCCTTAACCTTAGGCTACGTCTAGTCCTCAGAGTTTGTCTGAGATTTCACTATCTCCTTCAATGTTACAAGTATTATTTCTATACTTACAGAGCCTCTTCAGGTCTCTTTCAAAAAATATTCTTTATCTACTTCTTTAGCCTCTTCAGGCTCTAGCCTTCCTTTCTCTTGAAAAGATATTGTTTGACCTTTTACACTCACATTACAAATGTATTTGCTCTCTTTCTTTCTTTCTTTTCTCTCAGAATATTTTTGACAACGTAAGCACTTGAGCACATAATTTCTCTTGAGTATTTTGTACATTCAAAATTCTTATTGAATTCTACGACTACGACTAATATTTATAACCTAAATCTCCAACGGTCTTCTTAAGAAATCTACTTGTAGAGTCTTCTAAAGTCTATTATTAGTTTAGTCCTTTAACCAACTCTAACTAACTTACGTTCTAGCACATTCTTTAATTATATCGACTTGCTTAGATTCGTATGCTTCGTCTGATGTCTTAGACCTGAACACTTCGTCTGATTCGTCTTATTCAGCTTTTACTTAAGAATCGTCTTGATTTGATGATTTATGCCACTTATATTTATCTACGTACTTAACAAATTCATCAAAATAGTTCACACACTTCTATTATTATTATTATTTGACTTTCATTAAAATCAATAGAAGTAGTGAAGTCTTATTGACTTAACAGAAAAGACACCTTATGAGTTATAGACTGGGTAACTTCCTAGTCTATCTTTTCTAAAGATTTGGGGTTGTGAGGCTTACATGAAGCGTCCTACTGTCAACAAGTTGGCACCCAAATCTGAAAAATGTTTATTTGTGGGATGTCATAAGGAAACTAAAGGATATTACTTTTAAATCCCATCTGAGAACATAGTGTTTGTTGCTTAAAATGGTGTTTTCTTAGAAAAAGAATTTATTTCCAAAGGAAACAGTGAGAGTAAAGTACAACTTGAAGAAATTCAAGTTCCACAAAATGGCATTGAGCCTGAGAAGGAGATTGGAGCAAGTACTCAAGCTATTGATGAGTAGCCTCCAACAACACAAGGCCTACTTAGATTTGGTAGGATTAGTCATGAGCCCGAGAGATATGGATTTCTCGTTACTAATGATGATAATGTAATGCTCATTGATCATAATGAGCCCACAACCTATCAAGAAGCTATGGAAAGTTTAGAATCTGCTAAATGGTTAGAGGCCATGAAAACAGAGATGCAATTCATATATGACAATCAAGTTTAGACTTTGATTGATCCTTCTAATGGATTGAAGACCATTGGATGTAAGTGGATTTTTAAGAAGAAACTCTACATGGATGGAAATGTGCACACTTATAAAGCAAGACTTGTTGCTAAAGGTTATCAGCAAGTTCATGGAATTAATTATGATGAAACATGTCATGATCAAATCCATTAGAATTCTTATTGTCATAGCTGCATACTATGATTATGAGATATAACAAATGGATGTCAAAATAGCTTTCCTTAATGGAAACTTACTCGATGACGTATATATGATACAACCTGAGGGTTGGGGGTTTTGTCCATCCTAAGAATTCTAAAACAGTGTGCAAGCTTCAAATTTTCATTTATGGATTGAAGCAAACATTGAGAAGCTGGAATCTTCGTTTTGATGAAGTTGTCAAAAAGTTTGGATTCATCAAGAATGAAGATGAACCTTGTGTTTACAAAAGGGTTAGTGGGAGTGCTATTGTCTTCTTAGCTTTATATGTTGATGACATATTGCTCATTGGAAATGATGTTTCGACCTTACAGAGTGTCAAGATTTGGTTAAGGAAATGTTTCTCAATGAAAGACTTAGGTGAGGTTGCTTATATTTTAGGCATTAAGATCTATAGAGATAGATCAAGAAAGCTTATAGACCTAAGTCAGAGTACATACATAGATAAGGTACTGAAGAGGTTCAGTAAGTAAGATTCCAAGAGAGGATTCTTGCCTATGTCACATGGAATCAAGTTTTCTAAGAAGGACTGTCCTACTTCAGGTAAAGAGCTTGAGCACATGAGTAAGATTCCATATGCATCTGCAATTGGATCTATCATGTATGTCATGTTATGTACTCAACCAGATGTCTCATATGCTCTGAGCATAACAAGTAGATACCAGTCTAGTTATGGTGAGAGTCACTGGATAGCAGTTAAGAATATCCTTAAGTACTTGAGAAGAATTAAGGATATGTTCCTAGTCTATGAAGGACTTGAAGGATAGATAGTTGTAAATGGTTACACTGATACTAGTTTTCAATCTGACATAGATGATTTTAGATCACCTTCAGGGTTTGTGTTTTGTTTGAATGGAGGTGCAATGAGCTGGAAGAGTTCAAAGCAAGACATTGTTGTTAATTATACATCTGAAGCTAAGTGCATTACTGCCTCGAATACAGCTAAGGAAGCTGTATGGATCAGGAAGTTCATCACTAAACTTGGTGTTGTTCCTAGTATTACAAGTCCTATAGTCCTTTATTATGATAATAAGCGGGCTATAGCACAAGCTAAGGAACCAAGCTCACATCATAGATCCAAACACATACTCAGACGTTTCCATTTGATTAGAGAGATCATTGTGAGAGGAGACGTGAAGATATGCAAAGTGGGTACAAATGACAACATTGCTGATCCTCTTACTAAACCTCTTCCATAGCCTAAGCATGAGAGTCATACGAGGTCCACAAGTATTAGATATTTGACCGATTGGGCCTAGTGCAAGTAAGAGATTGCTAGTAGTATGCCCTAGGCCAATGGTCATATGTGACTTTTGTACTGACATTCTAACTTATTATTTATATATTATAAGGTATTATTTTATATATGCATGTATATTGTTTATGTATTGTGATTTACATTTCATGAATAGTATTAGGCTTACGTCATTAAGTATATGACTTGATAGTAAAACCATAAGCATTATAATACTATTCTAAACTATCTTTGGTCGATCATTATTGGTGGAACAATGATGAATTAAGGCTAGTATTTGTTCTAATTGATGATCACGTTTTACTGATCATAGATATGAGTTATCAAATCAGATGTATAGATATATGTTAGAGAACATATATTAGACCGACCCACAGAGAGAACACTACATGATTTCATGTCATTAGTGATTCTCAATATGGTTTGACTTTAGTCCTTTGACCTGAAGTCATTGTGGTTTCCTACACGAGGAATTCAGTGTTTTGATATTAGACTAAGTTATCTTGAACCGGATAACGAGTATTCTTATGTTGGACATTAAATGAATCATGCGAAGGGATGTGAATGACATAGATGGGATTTGTACCTCTCTTAAATGAGAGAGATATCATTTGGGCTTCTTGACAAGTTTAACTGAAGAAATGCATGGTCGTGCTCAAATGAATTGATGAGGAGTCATCAATGTCATTTGTTATAGTCAGTCAACTTGGGAATCAAGAAATTATGATTAATCAAAGGTTGACATGTACCATGCCTTATGATTAATCTTGATATCATGTTACAAAGGGACTAAGTTTGTAACCATGGTTACAAGTTAAATCGGATTGCTGATCCTCATTTGATTTGGGTAGTCATAATGTCTTGCTAAAGGCCACTTATGACTTATGGGCTTTGAAGTGTAATTAAGCCCATTGGTAATATCAAATGAGCCTACAGGGTCGCACACGAAGAATGATGTGATTTGGGCTTATTCTCCTGAGCCTAATTTTTTAGGCACTGAATATATGTGGATATATTTATTAGGTTATATTGAATTAAGTTATTGGGCTTTTATTATATGAGATATAATATAGGTCGAAACTTATTGGGCTTCCATAATCCTAATGGGTTTAGGATTATGATATTCTTATTCCTAATAGGTTTAGGATTAGGATATTCCTATTCCTATTGAAATAGGATTATCCTATTCCCACTAGGAATAGGGATAAGGGCTTCTCTATAAATAGAGGGCTTATGTCTCATTAGAAGACATACGAAAAGCCCTAGCTACCTAACCACTCGTTCCTTTTCCCGAGAGAAAAACTGTGCGGCGTTCAAAAATGTTTTAGAACGTGCTAGCATACATTAGCCTCTGCTTGGATCATTTATCCTCGTGTGGATACCGATAGAGGACATTCACGAGCTACAGCATCAAGATATCTGAAAAGAATCCCATTCCGCGGGCTTCAAGAGGTAATTTTGTACATTTCTTGTTGTGAAATTTCGGTTAACCAAGGCACAAGACCTGAAAACCTATGGTCCATTCCACTGCGCATTATGCATTCTTGGGCCATAAGCGATCCAAAATTATATTGTTATAAGCATTCTTGGCACGAAAGTGCTCTATTCCAGAGAGTTCATTTCAGTATTAAGAGGAATGAAAATCATCATGCTCATCGATGATGGAGGATTCGGGGAATCCACACATGATCTCTACGTTCAATTCATAAGCTCTTCCTCTCAACCTAAACCACAATTCCTTGGGATTCCTAGGGTCATAAGTCAGTAAAGTTAAAAATTCCAATATGAGCTCACGATAAACAGGAAATTGGAACCGTATAAATTGAGCCCACTGGATTCCTTTAGCTAAATTTTCTACTCTCTCGCACAACTCTAGACTATCAAGTGTTTCAAAATCAAAGTATTTGGGAACTAAATTTTGTATAGCACTTAAAGACTGAAAATGAATACCTTCCTCCTCTGTGTAGATCAGGAAGGGCATGCCAAAGTCTGCTGCTCGGTTTCTTCTTCCACGTCCCGCCATATGAATTCGTCTTGATTGCTCCTGTCAGGCTGAATGCTTAATGCCCGACATAATTCTAGTGAATTGAGTAGAACTTGGAAGAAAATTGGAAGTTTGAAATATTTAGAGAGATGTGAGAGCTTTCATAGGCTTAAAGTCTAGAGAGATAAAGTGAAAATAAAAATGAATGTGAATGTGAAGTTAGAACTGAATATATAGGTGGTAAGGGCAAAATGGTAAAATTTTCTTAAAAATTGCGTTCTCCACTTATTCTGCAGAGTCATAGGCCACGATAATGGTCGGCAGTTTTTCACCACTTCTTAATTTTTCTTCTTTTGCTCTTTTCTCAATCTTTTCAATTTCACTTCTTAATTCTTTTGTTTCCCTTTTACCTCTCTTTTATTTACTTGATACATCGTCCACTTTATTTCGAAATCCGATTCCGTCTTGATTTTATTCGAAAACAAAAATAATCCTAACTACAGAATTCAAACGTTTTAACAAAAATAAACAAGCAACTAATTTTCCATGGGTTGCCACCCATACAGCGCTTCTTTTAACGTCAATAACTCAACATTCTTTTAAGCTCATGGTGGTTGGAATGAATGGTACGATGGTAGCGCCAGTATTAATCTTAAAGTTTGCACTTTAGCTACCATGCTATTGTTTCCAGCTTTTTTACAATTCTCTTTTCCTCGCCTTCTTCTTCGCCAGCACTTCTTCCTAAATGCATTCCCAAGATCCTCGATATCCTCCCATTCTCCTTGAGGTTTAGGTTTCTTACTGTCCACTTGAGGTAAAGGAGATCCGTAGTATTTCCTTGACACTTGAGGTTTCCATATCTTCTCCAATGTCCAATATGTAGAAGTCTGTGGGAAAGGTAAATTTATCAACTTTTACTTGAATGTCCTTTATAATCCCTTTCAATTTGTGTATTGTTCTGTCAGCCGTCTTTACCAAAACTTAGTGGGATACTAACTCTCCTAACCCTAATTTCTAACTAAAGGTGTAGGGCATCATGTTTATAGTTGCTTCCAAGTTCGAGAATGCCTATCTATGATGATTCTATTGATACTGTAGTGAATGAAAAAGTCCACTGGCTCCTCTTTCTTCTGTGCGATATTAGGGTTCTCTTCCATTATTCGCTCCTTCACCTTTTTCTTGACGAATTCCTTTAATGTGAGCTCCGTCTGTACTTGTTCCATCACTTCCTCGACCTTGTTTGATTCAATCTCCTGTAGTCTCCTCATTGCCCTCTTTGCATATAACTCTTACTGAGCCAAAATAGGGAATGGAAAAACACGTCAAGTTTCCTTAATTGACTTGATCACTGGCTCAGTTAAAAGGAATTCTTGACCTTCTCCTTTATCTCCTTCTTCCTGCACCGTTTCTGGTTCTTCATCCTGGCTCTGACTAATAGCCATGATATATTCCTTCAGGTTAGACTCGGTATTGCTTGGAAGAGTTCCAGCGTTTCGAATAGACATTACCTCCACTAATTGGCCTACTTGGACTTCCAGATTATGTATGGACAAGGCATGGTTCTTCATTATTTGCTCGAATTTGCTCTCAAGCCTCCTATGTGCCTCCTCAATGCCTCTGATCTTATCCAAAATCTTGTCTAACTTTGATTCCATCGAACTCACTTTATCTTACTGAAAGCCCGATTGCCCTTGAGACTTGAACTATCCGCCAATATTCTTTGTCCAGGAGAAGTTAGAATGATTCTTCCACCTAAGGTTGTAAGTGTTGGAGTAGGGATTGTTACCCCCTCCTCATCCATATTACGCCCCCATATAGTTTACTTGCTCCTGATTATCTTCCTTCATCAGATAATAGTCTATGGTGTCATAGTATATCTGGCCACAGAGCTCACACTTTAAATGTAAGGCCTTCACCAGAGTTGAGGACGACATCTTCATGCTATTTGTAACACCCCATTCCCGCTGGACCCGAACCCGATATCGATAGTGATATCCGAATCCGTATCCAATTCCAAACTACATATCTTTTTACACAGACCTCCAAAAATCACAATTAAGGTCTCGTTGGAAAACTGACAGAAAACCCTACAAGTTTCATGGAGGGCTTAAAAATCAATTTCACCTCTAAGGGGATCAAATTTCACATCAATCAGGTCTGTTCTACAAATCCCATTCCAGAACAATGACACAAATTTCAACCCTTATAACTTCCTATTCTGTTATCCAAAAATTCCATGCTTTATAGAAATGGAAAGATCAATACAAGTCTACAATTCGTATGAAGATATAAAAAGCTAATTCTAACTCAAACTAGATCAAATTCTCAATCAAAGTTTCTGGTTTGATGCACCTAAAACATATCCAGACTTCCTAAATTCATATCTCTCAATTCATACATCCAAAAATTGCATATGATATATCA
>JANQBM010016570.1:0-11927 GCA_025594535.1 Erythroxylum domingense | reverse complement strand
TCATCGTAAAGTCCTCTTGACTTAACATAGTGGACCTAATCTATTGCATTTTTGTATCAAAACTAGGTGTCATGATCATCCCTAACATTTGGTTCAGGTTCTAAGAGAAATCATGCTTAGGTTTTGGTTTCCATAAACTCATATCTTTTAAGTAATAAGGATGCAACCATTTGATCCAAATGAATTCCTTGTCATTGAATATCCTCCAAATCCTTTTTTCAATTAACATATTATTCATATCTTTAAGTTGTGTATGATATGTCATAATTTTGCCTAATTTTTAGTATTTAAAATCTGTCATAATCTTATCTTAATACAGTCAAACTATTTTCTTTAATTTTGCAAGATAGAGATTGAAGAAGCTATTTGACTAAAAAAAGGGATTGGATAAATTCAAAAATATAAATAAAGGCAAAATCTCAACTATAATCAAGGGTTAATCAAGCATATTTGGCTAACAAAATGTTTCATTTTGTAAATTTTAATCAAATTATTGGAATTAAATTGAAATATGGAAAAGTAGTCTTACATTATCTTAGGAATGAGCACGTTTAGTAAAAATTGCAATTTCCAAAATTCAAATTTATAAGTGAAAAACTTGTTTAAAATTTTGGCATTATTGTTGGGAATTCTTAGTTTATATATTTATTACAAGATCTTCAAAGCAAATTGATTTACAATATAATCCAGAGAACAAAAAGACTACGAAAAAATTAAGGAAAGATATAAAGATTCAGAAGTACCATAGCTTTATAATTGGTGAAACAACATAAAGCATAGTGAACAATTAAACATTATGAGAACTTGACAAACCAAATTTAAACCAACAACCTCACTACATAACTTTTCCTAATTTTGATGCAAATGCTACCTTTGAATTAAAATTTGGTTTAATTCATTTGTAATTAACTTTTTATGGTACTGCATTTGCCGATCTATAAAAGTGATGCACATAGATCACCAAAAAAATCTAACATTACATAAGTAAATTTGTAGTAGTTATGAGCATAGATCATGCCCACATGTAATATATGTTTAGCTTTTGTAATGAATAAACTAACTATCAAAGACCAATCAAATTAAATAGTGCAAAAGTGATAAAATTAACAAATGGGCTTCAAATATAGTTTACGATTCAAGCTCAACCTTCACAAACGTAAGCACAATCAATCGTCATATTGTTCTCGTACCTCTTTTTGAAACTATTAACCATAGATTAACAACAAGCTCTATTAATCCCAGTTTTTCCTTAAATTGTATCTAATTAAAACAAGCTCTTTAATTAGGTCTAGCTATCAAACAACCTAAAATAAGCCCTCTAAATTTAGTGTGACAATTGTATTACGTAATATGAAAGCAGGTTAATTTAGGTAACAATCATATAAGCTTGAGTCATTTAGCCTATGTTATGTTTTCCCTAATGATGCTTGACCATTAGTTTACTATAAGTGAATTAGATATACATCGATTACATATTGTAATCTAGATTTTGATAATGAGTTTATACATAAATAATCTATTTGAAGTGTTTAAGGCATTCATATATAAATATCAAAGCATTAATCTTAGAATAACACAATTATTTTCAAAAGCGAGTAAGAAGAACACTACTAGATTAAAAAATGCCTAAATATGTTTGTTGGCCTTAATATCCCATTTAAATTGGAAGAATGAAGGTTATTTCCTCATAGCTCTCCAAAAGGTAAGAAATTTACCCCCTTTTGTGTCTTTAAAGTCCTCGTGCCTCCTTTGGCCTCTTAAATGCCCTTTTATAGTAAAAATTAGGGTTCCATCATAATACACAGTCAACTACACAAGTGTATAGGTGGCCATATGTGTGAAAATTGGAAGAATCATGAACTTACATGTTCATAGTAAGCTATACAACTGTGTAAGTCCACACATGGCCGTGTAGGTTGCAGGAGTGGATGAAATTTCATCTTCGCGCCCCTATATGCTTTTAGTGAGCTACACGATCCTATAGATAGCCGTGTAAATTTCAATAACTTTATTTCTTTCATTATTTGTCCCATATTCACCATAATTCACCTTCTTCTTGTTCCATAAAGGTAAATAAGATTGAACATCAATAGGATAGCTCCAAGGATATATTGTTATATCATTTTGGTTCTTGTTCCTCCAACTTGTACCTATAATAAAATAAAAACCAAAATAAGTATCTTAAGCACAACATAACATTAATCACTAAACATTAGGGAGTAAATATATAGTCAATCAAGCACTTATCAAGTTCCCCCTCACTTAGGTGTTGACCATCCTCAGGAAAAACTCAAAATCAAAAGCAAAAATTGACCATCCTTAGGAAAAACTCAAAATCATAAGCAAAAAATTTCCTTCTTTTCAATATTTCCTAATAATAGATAGCCATAAGAAAAGAGTAATAAATTTCAAAACCATGGTATGAATTAAACATTCGATGTTTTTACTCATGATTAATCAATAACCGCTCCCTGCAAAAAATAAGCAATCTAAGGGTAGATCTTAACAAGTTACATTTTAAAATAAGATAAATCTACAGGTATATTTAAACACCATTCATGATCAAGAAATTCCATGATTTTGCATATCATGTTAGTTCTCCATCACTAAAGATTCACATGCTAATCTTGAATCAAGTACATTGTTAAGGTTACAATGGGGCCGAAGGTTAGTTTTAGAAGTATTTAGATCATGTAGTTTAAAAGCTATCAAAGCTAGTGAAGTAAGAAAAACATTGAATGGAGTATCAAGTGTAAGAATTAACATCCACTAAAAAATGGGTATCATCGGCTAAGATGGCTTAGATTCAAGCCTTCACACCACAAACCATATAAAGCACAAGGAATTAGGAGGAATCACCCGTAAAAACAATGATGAACAATACAATATAACTATAAGGAGTGACCTTTCATAATAACTTCTCCCTTACTTGCATCATAATTAAATCACCCATTTCATACAACTTTAGGAGGAAAGCTTAATATTAATTACTTTGCAAAACAAATGATTTTCCTCCTTAATAGCTTATTTTTATTATTTTTCTTTTTTAATAAAGACAAAAATTAAAGGAAGTTAATGATGGAATTCCTTGATAAGAGATAGAAATCACATTCCATCATATATAACTAACCCAAATATATGCGCTCCCCCACACTTATTCTGTAACATACCATGATTAGGGTTGAAACCCTAGGATGCTTTATAAATAAAAATTTGTTAAGAAATTAGAAATGCCTTTCATGCATTATATAACATACACATGCACGTGAATAATGTTTTCATTCATGAAATAATTGTACATGCATTCATTGACATTTTTCCAGGTATAAGTGATATTTTTTTAATATGATTAAAGTGTGAATTTTGGATAAAGTGTGTTATAAAAATTTATTTGGTGAATTATGGATTAATTACCATGGAAAATTTAATTGGTGTGTAATAGAATTATTTTTGTATTTTTGGAGACATTTCAAATATTTTAGAGATTTATCGAAAATTTAAGGTATTTTAGATTAAGAAAAATAAAGAATTAAGAGACAAATAAAAGTGTGATAATTGGAGTAGTAATTAATTGATATAATTGAAAATTTGAGGGAATATAATGTATATTTGGTCTAGGAAAAATGCCAAGTAATAGGATAAATTGATATATGAAAATTTAGATGATTTAGCCTATAATTGAGTGACATTTGGCATTGATCATTATGGGACAAATGGACTAGTAAATTGATGACAAATGGCATTATTTAGTAGAAAATGGCTACTGTATTTAAATGACATGTGACCTAGCTTTAATGGTAACATATGGCAGCACCTATGCTTGATAAGTGTTGAACATGCCATAAGACACATGGCTATTCAATTACATGACACCTAACATCTTAGTTGGTGAGTTTCTGCAAGAGTAAGTTTAGTTTAGCTCACTTTTTCTTCTTCTTTCTTCACACACATCACCGAAACCCTCACTTCTTTCATCTCCCTACGTAAGTTTATGCTTATGTCCAATTGCCTACATGTTCTAGCCAAAATCCAGCCAAGTTCTACCTTGAATGTGTGATGTTTCTACTTGCTTGGAGTACTGTACCGGTTTGATCTTTTGAGCTGGAATTGGAGGTAAACATGTAAGTAAATGATTAGTGTTTATAGTATGATATATGCAGTATTTTACTGAACATACGTCTATATTTAAGGCATAGCTTGATCTATGAATATCCAAATTAGATAGAGTTTGATTTAGAGTAAACTAGAGACATAGGGCTATATTTTTTATGAAAAAATAGAAATTGAATTTTTTCTCTAAGAGTTTCAAAATGTAGCTTGAAGTTGACTTGGGGAGTCTTGTGGTTAGGGAACAGTCTGTAGTGTTTTTAGTATAACTTGCAGATACTAAACAAAATTGCATGAAATTAGCTTCATTAGAAACTTAAGGCATAAAGAAACAATTTTTCAAAAGAATGTTTTGCCTAAATCCTTCATATTCCTTGTCAAAATGACCATGAAAGATTGACCCGAAGGTTTGTTTTGGGAAGAGCTGGAAGAAGTTGGAATAAAAGGTAGCGCACGATGCTGTTTGACAGTTTTGAACATCCTTCATTCTTTTGGATATAACTTCTTCCAACCTCCAAATGACTTGATTTTTAACTAAAAAACTCATAACACATTTTTCTTCCTTTCCATAAAAATATATAGCCATATTAAGTCATTTGGGAAAGATTTGATTTATGAATTTAGGATGCAAATGAGGAAGTGAACTGAAATATTTTCATTGAACATGTTTCGATATTTTGAGTATATCTTGATCTGTAGATTGTTAAATGAGTTGATTCTTAATTCATATTAAATTAGAGTCATACAGATACAACTTTATTAAAGAAGGCTGAGTTTAATTCTGTCTCTAAGCATTTCAAAATCTGGATCGAAATTGAGTCTTGACTGAGGCTGCAGTACTACCCGAGATAAAAAACATGTTCTGTTGATATTGAATAAACTGTATTGATACAAGCCGAATTAGACAAAAATATCTTCACAAAAGTTGTAGTTCATTCTCCTATGTTTCAATTGGTATGGATTTTGTAATTTTTGGATATCTTAGTTGAAATATATGAGTTGTATAATTTGAGGGTATGATTATAAACTAGCCAAAAGTTCAATTATACAGAGTCTGTGATATTGTGAACATAACTCATAGAATACTAAACCAAATTGGATGATCTTAGAGTCATTCAAAACTTAAGAAATGGGAGAACAATGTTCCAGAAGGAAGTGTTGCCAAATTACTTCAATTTACTAATGATAATAATCATGCAAAGTAGACTGCAAAGTATGTTTTTAGACAAGTCTGGATTGTTAAATTGAGTATTGATATATGAATTAATATTGTGACAAGAATAATGATAAAGGAACCTGGAATTGTCATAAACATGCATTACACATATTCAGTATATATGAATGTACATTAATAAATTCTTAATTCTGTAAAATTGTGATGTGTGTATGTATGAGGTTACAGAGGATCACATTGAGGGATAACGTCAAGATATTGCCGGGGCATCAAGGCAATAAGCTAAAAGGAGCATCTATGAGTCAACCTAGATGATCTTCCTAAGATTGATTGTTTGATTTATTTTGCTTAATTTTTAGTTATTGAACTGTTTACGATCTTAACATGAATTCCGTACTTAAAGGTCTGAGGAGTTTAATAGTAGGGAATCTATTGGAAGTGTTATACTTGCATCTGACAATTGAATGAAGTATGTTTCCTTTGAATTCTGAATGCTCAATGAAAGTTGAATGTCAAAATGAGGTCCGATGAATTATGAGATTCTATCTGTTCTTCATATGTGAATGTCATTCATGGCATGTTATGTTATTTGATGCATTTCATAAAATGCATGCTCAGATAAAGGCGTTGTGATTAAAGTAGCCAGTTGAAAGAGCTATAAGCTTAGTATTTTGCACGTAGAGCGCTGCTCCGTGATTTTTGTTCTGACTGAGCCCAATGGGCCAATATCTGTTCTGCATTTGAAAGGTACTTAGTCACAACAAATAATAACGAATCGAGAGTCTCATATGCATCTGAATTTGAATATTATGATTATGAAATTTATGAATGTGAATTCTTTCTAAAGTTATGATTGATTGGGTGTTCAAATTCTGGAAGAAGGTATATAAATTATATGACATACTTTATGCCTTATTTTGATAGACAATGTTGTGAATCTGATTGGTTGTATGATATCTATGTGTGCCTCGAGTGAGATCATCAATGATGGGTCTCTTATTGAGTTTGCAAAAACTCATCCAAAATTTGCAATGTAACTTTACAGGTACGACATAAGAGACTTAGATTCCAAGATTCTCATAAGCACTTTTTGGGATTAAGTTATGGATCAAAGGTCTGTTAGCTGGCACTTGAGCAATTATTTTTGTTTTTAAGTGGTTTACTTATGTCTTGTAGAACTTTTGTTATAAAGGTTTGTAAGCTCCTGTGTATTAATGCAATGACAAGTTGAGGTTTTTAATTATTGTGTTTTCTGACTTTTACATACATAGTTGATGTTATGATTGAGTTGGATATATTGCCATGTTATAAGTGAAGGTGTGATAGTTAACATGCCATTATTATAGATTATATACTGGAATGTCCTTAGGGTGTTCTGATATGTAATTTATGGTAGTGAGGTGTTACAAGTTTTTGGTATCAGAGCATGGTTTGGCATCTATAGGGGCATATACAGATATTAAGACATGATTTGAGTAAGAGATTCAGATAATAATCCTAACTATTTTTTTGTTATAGGTCATCTGCCATAGGAGATCAAGTTGGAGAGTCAGCTGACATAGAGTATGTAGGAGTCAATAGGGAGTCTCCTATACCTGAGTTTACACAAATGCCTCTGAGAATTCCGGAGAGGTAAGAAAGAAGATATGATAAGCTGAAAAACAGGGGACTATGAACTTCTACAGAAGTATAGACCCTGCTAAGACAGAAGGGTGGCTAGAGAGAACTAAAAGAGTGTTCGATCAGATGGACTATGAGGCTAACGAGAGGTTCGATTATACGATCTCACTGTTACAAGGTCCAGTATACCAAAGGTGGAAGACTGTTTTGGGCAGTACCACCAAACCTTATGTGTTGATTTGGGGGGATTTTATGAAGGCACTTAAAGAGAGTTATATGCCTAAGATATATCTGGATAGGAAAATGAAATAATTTTTGGATTTGAAGCAAAGCAGGCTCACAGTTGCAGAATATGAGATAAGGTTTAATGAGTTAATGGGGTATGCAACTGTATTGATCCCAATTGAAGAAGACAAATGTAGACAGTTTGAGAATGGGTTGAACATTAAGATTAGAACAAGGCTAGCTCTTTCTAATTTGGGTAGTTTCACATAACTGCGAGCAACCTTACTCAGAATTGAGCAGTTATTAAAAGATGGTCAGGGAGAGTACAAACAAGAGTTTAAAGGGAAGAGGCAGGTTGAATATCAGGTTGATTCTGGCATAAGCTTCAGTAAATGCCAGAACAGATCTTCTCGATTCCAGACTAATTGAGACAATAAGGGTTTAGACCAAAAGGTGGATCTATTCAGACTGGTATAAGTAGAGGATCAGTGCTCAGAGGGCAGTCACAATAGATACCTGATTATGACCATTGTGGTAAGAAGCATGGTGGTCAATGTTGGAAGTTATCAGGAGCTTGTTTTCGTTGTGGCTCTATGGAACATCAAATCAGAGATTGTCCTGAGACTTTTGGACCACAGTCTGTAATGAAAGGAGAAACAGTGACTGAGATAACTATACAGCATAGTAGATCTATCGGTTCTGGACATAGAGGTAGAGGTAGAGGTAGAACTCAGTCAGTAGGGCCCAGTGTCAGGGCTGAGGTACGCAGTAACCAGTCGCAATCTCAGGCCAAGGTATATGCCATTACTAGACAGGAGGAGCAGAATTTCCCAAATGTGGTAGCAGGTGTGTTGAATGTTTTTAATTTTGAAGCATTTGCATTAGTAGATCCAGGATCCACACATTCATTTATCACACCGCATCGGGCATCTAGATTACATTGTAAGAGAGAAATATTGAATACTGGCTTAGCGCTAAGTATTGATTGGCTCACTACTCATAGGGCAATGATGAATTGTTATACTAAGGAGGTAGTTCTTGAATCTCCTAATTAGCCGAGAGTGGTGTTTCGAGAAGTTGGTCAGGCATTGCCAACCCGACTAATTTCATTCATGAGTGTTTTGAGATTGATTTGAGGTGGATGTGAGGCTTATTTGGCCCACGTAGTGAATACTCGGAATGAACAAACCATTCTAGATATTCCTATTGTTAGGTATTTTCTGGATGTGTTTCTTGTTGAACTACCGGGATTACCCCTAGAAAGGGAGATGGAGTTTACTATTGATCTTGTGTATCACTCCCATATAAATTCCTCCATATAGGATGGCACTTGTAGAACTGAAGGAACTGAAGATCCAGTTACAGAAGTTGTTAGATAAGGATTTTATTAGACCCAGTGTGTCACATTGGGGAGCTCCAACATTATTTGTGAAGAAGAAGGATGGAACTCTTAGATTGTGTATTGATTATCGATAGTTGAATCAGGTGACAATTAAGAATAAGTATCCATTGTCTAGGATTGATGATTTGCTTGATCAGTTAAAGAGAGCTCAAGTGTTCGCAAAGTTAGATTTGAGATCGGGATATTATCAGTTAAAAATAGATGAGGCTAATGTACCAAAGAGTGCATTTAGAACAAGATATGGGTACTTCAAGTTTTTGGTGATGTCATTTGGATTGACTAATGCCCCAGCAGCTTTTATGGCCCTGATGAATAAGGAATTTCAACCTTATTTAAATCACTTTATGATTGTATTTATTGATGATATTTTGGTGTATTCGAAGTGTAAAGAGGAACATGCAGAATATCTGAGATTGATTCTACAGATAATGAGGAAAAAATAGTTGTATACCAAGTTCAGTAAGTGTGAATTTTGGCTTGATCAAGTAGTATTCTTGGGTCATATTGTGTCTGGAAAAGGTATACAAGTCGACCCAAAGAAAATAGAAGTAGTGATGAAGTGGGAAGCTTTAAGAAATGTGATAGTGATTCAGAGTTTTCTTGGATTATCTGGTTGTTACAGAAGGTTTGTCGAGGGATTTTCACTAATCTCAGCCCCTCTGACAAAGCTTCTAAGAAAGAATGTGTCTTTCAGATGGAATGATGATTGTCAGTGACGCTTTGAGGAGCTAAAGCATCAGTTAACTATAGTACTGGTGTTAGCTATTCCATCTGGATCTAGAGGGTATGTAGTATACAGTAATGCTTCACACCAGGAGTTAAGATGTGTACTAATGCAGTATGGAAGGGTAATAGCATATGCATCAAGACAGTTGAGGTCTTATGAGTTCAATTATCCGGTTCATGATTTAGAATTGGCTATAGTGGTATTTGCTTTGAAGATTTGGAGGCACTGCCTATATGGTGAAACTTTTCAGGTATTTACTAATCATAAAAGTTTGAAGTATATGTTGAGTCAAAAGGAGTTAAATGTGAGACAGAGGTGGTGGATAGAATTGTTGAAAGATTATGATTGCACAATTGAGTATCATCCTGGTAAAGCTAATGTGGTAGCAGATGCATTAATAGGAAGTCAAATAGCAATGTGGCTCAAGTACAAATATCGAGGTTTCCTAACTTAGCTCAATTAAGAGAAATTGGAACAAGATGAGACATTGATAGCTACACTGAAGCTAAGACCAGTATTATATGAGAGAATCAAGAAAGACCCGTGTAAAGATTCGGAGATTGTGAAGTCAATTGAGAAGTTGAAAGTGAACCTAGATTCTAAATTTGAAATGAGAGATGATATGTTATGGTTGAAACAGAGGTTGTGTGTACCCGATGTTGAGGATCTGAGGAAGGAGATTGTGGATGAAGCACATGTGGTAGCTTATGCTATACATCCTGGTACTACCAAGATCTATAACACGTTGAAGCAATCT
This sequence comes from Erythroxylum domingense, assembly GCA_025594535.1. Taxonomy (NCBI): domain Eukaryota; kingdom Viridiplantae; phylum Streptophyta; class Magnoliopsida; order Malpighiales; family Erythroxylaceae; genus Erythroxylum; species Erythroxylum domingense. Next base: position 1,915 of record JANQBM010016570.1, on the reverse strand, counting down.
TTCTAGTGGCTAGGGATGAGGAGGCAAGTGGCTGACTATGTGGATAAGTGTTTGACTTGCTAACAAATCAAAGCAGAGCATCAGACCCCAATTGGTAAGTTACAGTCATTGCATATTCCAGAGTGAAAATGGGAGAGAATCATCATGGATTTTATAATGGGTTTGCCAAGGACTCCGAGGCAACATGATGCCATTTGGGTCATTGTTAATAGATCGACCAAGTCGACTCATTTCTTGCCAGTGCGAGAGAGCAACTCACTAGATCAGTTAGCTCAAAAATATGTGAATGAAGTTGTGAGATTACACGGGGTTCTAGTGTCCATTGTATCAAACTGGGATCTCAAATTTACTTCAAGATTTTGGGGTAGCTTGCAGGCAGCTTTGGGTACCAAGCTGAATTTCAGCACTCCATTTCATCCTTAAACAGATGGTCAGAGTAAGAGGACTATTAAGATTGTTGAGGATATGCTCAGAGCTTGTGTTTTGGAGTTTCAAGGAGTATGGGACATGTATATAGCTCTATTGAATTTGCTTATAACAATCAGTATCATAGTAGTATCGGTATGGCTCCTTATGAGGCGTTGTATGGCAGGAAGTATCGTTCGCCTTTATATTGGGATGAAGAGGGTCTAAGGATTGTTGAAGGCTCGGAATTGATTCAGGATACTGTTGATAAAGTGAAGTTGATCCGAAGTAGAATTAAAGTGGCATAAGACTGACAAAAGAGTTATGTGGATCAGCATAGGCGATATATAGAATATCACATGGGATATAAAGTATTTCTAAGAGTATCGCCTTGGCGAGGTGTGTTGAGGTTTGGTAAGAAGGGTAAGTTAAGCTCGAGGTACATTGGTTCGTATGAGATAATTGAACGAATTAGGCCACTGGCTTATAAGTTAGCCTTACCTTCTGAAATGAGTAGATACATAATGTGTTTCATGTAAGTATGCTTAGGAGATATCGGTCGGATCCAATTCACTTGATACCGACTCAGGAAATTGAAGTTTCTAGTGACCTGAGTTATGTTGAAGAACCAGTTAAGATAATTGGCTATCAGAACAAACAATTGAAAAATTGAGTGATCTCAATAGTGAAAGTATTTTGGAGAAACCATTCAAGTGAAGAAGCGACTTGGGAAGCAAAAGAGTATATGAGAAAGCACTACTCCCAACTATTTCATGAATCAGGTAAAAATTTCGGGGACAAAATTTTTTAAAGTGGGGAAAATTGTAACATCCCATGATTAGGGTAAAAACCCTAAGATGCTTTATAAATAAAAATTTGTTGAGAAATTAGAAATGCATTTCATGCATTATATAACATACACAAGCATTTGAATAATGTTGTCATTTATGAAATAATTGTACATGCATTCATTGACATTTTTCAGGTATAAGTGATATTTTTTAATGTGATTAAAGTGTGAATTTTAGATAAAATGTGTTACGAAAATTTATTTGGTGAATTATGGATTAATTGTCTTGGAAAATTTAATTGGTGTGTAATAGAATTATTTACGTATTTTTGGAGACATTTCAAATATTTTAGAATGAAAATTTGAGGTATTTTAGATTAAGAAAAATAAAGAATTAAGAGACAAATAAAAGTGTGATAATTGGAGTAGTAATTAATGTATATAATTGAAAAATTAAGGGAATATAATATATATTTGGTCTAGTAAAAATGCCAAGTAATAGGATAAATAGATATATAAAAATTTAGATGATTTAGCCTGTGATTGAGTGACATTTGGCATTGACCATTATGGACAAATAGACTAGTTAATTGATGAAAAATGACATTATTTAGTGGACAAATGGTTGCTATACTTAAACGATATGTGACCTAGCTTTAATGGTAACATATGGCAGCACCTATGCTTGATAAGTGTTGAACATGCCATAAGACACATGGC
>JANQBM010016515.1:0-11931 GCA_025594535.1 Erythroxylum domingense | reverse complement strand
GGACTTAGCTTATAACCATGATTACAGGTTAAATCGGATTATCGATCCTCATTTGATTTGGGTAGTCATAACGTCTTGCTAGAGGCCACTTATTACTTATGGGTCACACACAAAGAGTGATGTGATTTGGGCTTATTCTCTTGGGCCTAATTTATTAGGCATTGAATAAATATATATATGGATATATTTATTGGGCTAGAGTAAATTAAGTTGTTAGGCTTTTATTATATGAGATATAATGAGCCGAAACTTATTGGGCTTTAATGGGATTAGGTTTTCTCTATAAATAGAGAAACTTAGGTCTCATAAGTTAAATAGATGATCAAAAAAAACCCTAGCCACCATCCGAGAGAAGTTCATACGGTGTTTGGAAAGAGTTTCAGGACGTGCTAGCACACGATAGCCACAGCCTGAATTGTGCATACTCGTGTAGATACCGGTAGAGGACATTCGCGTGTAGCAGTGTCTATGAATCCGAAAAAAAACTACCAAATCCGTATCAAAAAGGTATTTTTACGCATCCTATATGTTTTCATTTATACACTGTGTTGTGTTATGGTCTTTTCGCAGCGTATTGTGAATACTCGGGCCATACGTGATCCAACAGTAGTTCCTATACATGCTGGTCATTTACTATTGGGGAGACCATGGCAATATGATAGGCGTGTAGTGCATGATGGATTCAAAAATAGGTATTCATTCAAGATGGGGGAGAAATACTTCACATTGGCGCCTTTTTCACCAAGAGAAGTTCAAGAGGATCAGTTGAGACTTGCAAAAGCCATAGAAGAATAGAAACTTGGAGAGGCCAAGAGTTTAAAAAGAAAAAAGGAAAAAGAGGCCATTCAAGAAAATAAGAACAAAGGCCCAATTAAGAGTAAGTGCATTAGTGAGCAAAAGAAAGAGAGTAATGCAATTGAAAAAGGGGAGAAGAGTGAAAAGAAGAGTGGAATAAAAAAGAGCACTTTCTTTGCAAAAGAAAAAGAGTTGAGGAAGGTCATTTACACGTAGAAACCATTGGTTTTGCTTATGTATAAGGAGTTGTTTTATAATGAGACTGATCTTGACCCTTCTTTGCCTAGTGTTATGAAACTTGTTTTACAGGAATACTCTAACGTCTTTCTAGATGAGTTTCCCAAGGGATTACCACCATTGAGGGGCATTGAACATCAGATTAATTTCTTGCCAGGAGTTCAAATTCCAAACCCCCAACCTATAGTAGTAATCTTAAGGAGACAAAGGAGCTTCAAAGGCAAATGGAGGAGTTGCTTGAAAGGGGCATGTGAGAGAAAGTCTAAGCCCATGCGCAATTTCAGTGCTATTGATGCCAAAGAAAGATGGAACTTGGCGTATGTGTGAGGATTGCAGGGCAGTAAACAAGATAACGGTGAATTATCGCCACCCCATTCCTAGGTTAGATGATATGCTTGATGAGTTACATGGTGCTTGTTTCTTTACAAAAATTGACCTCATGAGTGGTTATCTTCATATTAGAATGAAAGTAGGGGATGAGTGAAAAATAGCCTTTAAAACGTAATAGGGTCTATATGAGTGGATGGTCATGCCATTTGGTTTGACAAATGCACCTAGCACTTTCATAAGATTAATGAACCATGTTTTGCATGATTTTATTGGCAAGTTTGTGGTTGTATACTTTGATAACATCCTGATTTATAGCAAAAGCCTTGATGAGCATGTTATGCATCTTAAATCTATACTAGAAACGCTTAGGCATGAAAGACTATATGCTAAACTTAAAAAGTGTTCTTTTTGTATGGATAAAATTGATTTTCTTGGCTTTGTTATTTCTGCCCGTGGTGTGCATGCTGATGAGGAGAAGATTAAGGCTACTAAAGATTGGCCTACTCTTAAGTGTATTGGTGATGTGCATATTTTTCATAGTTTACCTAGCTTTTATAGGTGTTTTATGAAAGATTTTAGTACCATTGCAACGCCATTGACTAAAATAATTAAAAAGGATGTTGGATTTAAGTGGAATAAGGCACAAGAACTTGCTTTTAATACATTGAAAGAAAATTTGTGTTCTGCACCTCTATTGAATTTGCCCAAATTTAATGAAACTTTTGAGATAGAATGTGATGCCTCCGGGTTAGGTATTGGTGCTGTTTTAATGCAGGGTAGGCGCCCCATTGCTACTTCAGTGAAAAGCATCACGGGCCACAATTGAATTATTCCACTTATGACAAGGAAATCTATGCCTTGGTAAGAGTATTGGAGACTTGGCAGCATTACCTCTAGCCAAAGGAGTTTGTGATCCATTATGTTCATGAGTCATTGAAACATCCAAAGGTATAAGGTAAGTTGAACAAAAGGAATGTGAAGGGGCTGGAGTTCATAAAAACCCTTTTATACATGATACAATACAAACAAGGTAAGGAGAATGCAGTTGCTGATGCACTTTCAAGAAGGTACACTCTAATTATGACTTTAAGTTCTAAATTGCTGTGGTTTGAGTACATTAGAGATTTGTGCGCTTTAGATTCTGATTTTGGCAATGTGTTTGGTGCTTGTGAGCATGCTGCATTCCAAAGATTTTATAGACATGGTGGATATCTGTTTAGGGAGAACAAGTTATGTGTGCCTAAATGTTCTATGCGTGAAGTCCTTATGCATGAATCACATTGTGGGGGTTTGATGGGTCATTTTGGGGTTCAAAAGACATATGGCATACTTTGTGAACATTTTTATTCGCCTAACATGAGAAAAGATGTTGAGAAAATTTGTTCTAAGTGTGTCGCATGTAAACAAGTGAAATCTAAGACTCATCCTTATGGTTTGTATACACCTTTACCTGTGCCTAAGCATCTGTGGACTGACATATCTATGGACTTTGTTTTAGGGTTGGCTAGGATGAAAGAGGGTAAGGATAGTATATTTGTAGAAGTAGATCAGTTTAGTAAGATGGCGCATTTCATTGCATGTCATAAAACTGATGATGCTATAAATATTGCTGAGATGTTTTTTAGGGATGTTGTGTGTTTGCATGGTGTTCCTAAGACTATTATTTCTGACCGTGATGTGAAATTTTTGAGCCATTTTTTACTTGTTTTTTAAGGTAAGCTAGGTACTAAACTTTTTTTCTACTACTTGCCATCCTCAAATTGATGGACAAACTGAAGTGGTGAATAGAACTTTAGGTTCTCTTTTGCGTGCTGTGGTTGGTAAAAATCTTAAAACATGGGAAGAATGTTTGCCATTAGTTGAATTTGCATACAATAGGAGCATACATTCTACTATTGGTTATTCACCTTTTAAGATTATTTATGGTTTTAATCTGTTAACACCTTTAGATTTGTGTTCTTTACCTTCAAGTGAGATAACTAGTGCAAATGGAAAAAATAAGGTATATTTGGTGCGCAACATTCATAAGAAGGCAAGATAGCATATAGAGAAGCGGAATGAAGCATATTCCCAAAGAGCTAATCAGGGCAAAAGTTGATGTAATTTAACCCTAGTGATTAGGTTTAGGTTCATTTCAGGAAAGAGAGATTTCCTAAGCAAAGGAAATCCAAGTTAGATCCTAGAGGTGATGGACTTCTCCAAGTCCTTGAAAAGATTAATGATAATGCTTACAAGATTGATTTGCCAGGTGAGCATCTAGTATCTACAACATTTAATGTTACTGATCTCTCTCCATTTGATAATGTAGGGGCTGATTCGAGGATGAATCCTTTTGAGTAGGGAGGAAATGATACAAGAAGCTATGGTAGGAATGGAGATCAAGGTGCCACACGCCAAGACAAGCTTACTTTTCCAAGCGAACCTATTACAAGGCAACATGCAATAAGTCTTAAACAAGCACTTCAAGGGTTTGTTTAAAGTCACATTACATCTCACCTTGATGACAAGGCCAAACCATCCATGGAGAATTCAAGTGGAGTAGTCAAGTTTGTGATTCTTTTAGAGAGGGTGTGTGGAGGGGCTAATACTTAGTTAGATTTCAAGACAAGTTCAATTATTCTTATGGGCTTAATTTAATACATTGGGCTTGTTATTCATCCTTTGTTTATTAGGGCCAAAAGACTTGTTATGGATTGGATATTTATTTGTAAGCTTGCCTTAGTTTATTTAACGCTACTTGCCTTAGTTTATTTTACGCTTCCGTTAGGCCCATTCCCTCCCCTTAGGTTTATTTAAGTTATTATGGTCTTATTTAAGTTAGTTTAGTCCAATCCCAAGTGGATTAGGATCAGATTGCGTTATTGGGCTATAACTCCTAAACTAGTTAGGATTAGGCTTGTTTTTAGCATTAAATGGGTTTGTAACCTATTCCTTTTAGGGTTAGGACGTGAGCAAGGGTATAATACCTTATTTTATCCTTGTAAACTTCAGATTAGTTGATTAATGAAATTTAGAGATATTCTCTTCAAGAAAGGCGTGTTCTTCTCATTGTTACTTCAAGGATTGCATCACTTATCAAGGTAATCGCTTGTGGCATATTCAATTCTTCTGTTTTCTTTGGGTTTGTGTCTCAATTACATATAATTAGGGTTTGAACTAGCATGTTTTTAGGATAGAAATATTGGGGATTTGATTCAATAAGATTAAGGGGTTTTAAAAATCTTGTTTTGTTGGGGTTTTTGTATCACATATGTAATGATATAGATGATCTGGATATACTTATGTTACTATGACCAATATATAGGTCATAGTAAATATTGTACTATGTTATGATGGTATAATAAATAATTGTGTTGGATTTATGTAACTATCATAATAGTATAGGGATACATATGATATTATTGAGATATATTACAGTATATACCCTACTATTAGGTTATAAACATCTGTGTGTATGTCCTATACTAGATATGTATGGCTACCTATATAACAATGAGCATGTATCTCCTCTATATGCACACACATTATACATGATATATGTATAATCTTGACACAAACGTTGTATCATGGGTGGATTGTGTATAATACTAACTTGGTATGGTAGTTTGTGATATCAAACAGGTATACCTACTATTACACCCAACCATGCCTGATTATGGTATAGGTACAATTATTACCCAACCAATTAGTATGTAATAATTGTTACCACATATAGATGCATTAATTTAATAGTACCACATCACTAATACTGTATGATATATGTAGGTAATGCTAGATATTAGTGTGATATCTATATGAGCTAATAGGCACACCTATTACCATGTGCCTATTAGTATAGCTTTTTGGATTACTATATATCTATGGATATCACACCCCATAATGTATATATATTGGTATCCATTCAGTGCATTATATTACGTAAATATGGATTTACCTCATTGAAGTTATATGGTCCTCAACATATAATCACTCCAAGGAAACATAGGATATAATCGAGGCTTAGTGTGTACTTTTTATAACACTAAGCACATAATAGTAGTTCTTAGAACCGATAGAGTTACTATATACTTATAATGTGTGCCATATCATATAAGTGTACTAATATTATAGTTAGTAGTGTTTGGATATTACATTAATGTAGTAACCTATATTAATACCTTAGCACACATTATTAAATATATATTGCCTATCTAAATAATACACTGAGTTGCAAGACATATATGGATATAATGGTATTCTTCTAAATAATTGATGGTATAATGCCATCAATTGTATTTTGTGGTACACATTGGCTACATGTATAGGACAATGTAGGGAGAATACACACATACTCACTATGTGTTCACATAATTTAATATATTATGGACAATGTATTATACTGTAATTATAATATAATTCACACCCTATACATTATACCTTATCCTTACGGGCTTACTCTATAGTCTGTAATATATACCATCACCTTATCCAAAATTAGTGTGATGGATATACTTATTATTTTGATACCTGATGGACTAATCATATTTATAGTATTACTTCAGATAACTACACTTCATAATTACGTATATCATGCACTATGTTTCCTTTAATGCCATACATCTATTGGCACCAACTATAAGCAATCACGCTACATTTGGATAAATATACTACATACATCATATATAGTGCTAACATACTAACCTATTAATGGCATTGTTACTTGTATCAGTGCCATTAACAGGTTAGTATGTTAGTACTATAAATATATCAGTGCCATTAACAAGTTAATATGATAGTACTATAAATATCTCTACACTACCACCCATTGTTAGCGTACATAATTAGGGCTCTGATATTACCAGTGTATTATATAGAATGCATACAATATATAATCCATACATGTGGATATATCCAGTTACTCCATGTTAACAATTGGTGATATCACCAAGGTGAGATAATAGTATACCATTTATGCATACATAAGTTGACATAACATATTAAGGTATATCAATATCTGGTAATACCAATATGTAAATTATCTCACCCTGGTAAGGTAATCATCAAGTAACTGGCCATATGTCAGTGTATCAATTACTTTACAACTAATACCAAATAAGTATTGTACTATAAGATCCAAACATATATTACATATATTAAGGGTGGGTTAGCACTTTATAAACATAACTACCTTAACATATGTACGTATCATATACCTATGGTGTGGATTCATATTAATGTAGGTATATTTCAATTGTGTATATCACTGTATAAGAGTGATGTGTATCTTTAATAGATAGGGATGTATGTTGTATCTTATGATTACATAATATACTATGTGTGCTAGGTATAGCCTGTCAAGATTACACATATCGCTCTTATACAGTGACATATACATAATATATAATGGACCATAAAATATATCAAATGCATATATCCATGTATTATCAGTCCCAATCATATTGTTCCATAACATATGTAGTTATGCTACATATATTTTGGGTTACATTAACATATGTAACCTAACATGACTGGGTTCCAAAAATGGCATATAATAACCCCAAGTTGGTTGAATACATCCCACTATACGTTTAGATGTTGTGTGCATTTCACTTAACATGAGGTATTCTAAGAAGTGACTTAGAACAGGACCATATGATCAAGGTTTGAGTGTATTGTATGGTATGATCAGGATATAGCCACTAGTTACTATGACAATACATGGTATATATTACTAGTACTTATAGCATAAGTACTAGTAATATGTACTATGAATATATATAACCATGAGTGGTAAGTATGATATAACTACAATTTTGGTAATGGTACAGATGTATATAACCCCTAATACATCATACCTATATGTGCAAGTGTCCATACCTCAGATAAATCCATCCATGCATTATAATAAGTATGTACTACAAGCATGTACAAACCCTCATAGGTTAGGTACCAACGTTGGAATGCTGATACACCATATTAACACAGTAATGGTCATAATGTGGTGTCAACTTCCAGGGTACATACTATACCTATATGTGCTAAGTGTATACAATTATGACAGATATATGTAATGGTAGTAGGTTGCAGATACCATGTATGTTCAAACTGTGGGATACCCAAACACGCATATAAATGATAATGGGTATATCCACACATATGGATATAGACACATGGTGACTATATAGGATATGCCATTTACCTATAAATATACCATAACTTGTATATTTTTATGAATTGTATGTAGCTAGTAGTATAGCAATATACCATATCTTTCCTAAGTACAAACCTGTATGGCATATTAGGCATACAATGTTACCTAATTTAGTGTGACACATGGGTATATAATAGGATACCAGATATACAAAAGTTATTAATATAAGGATATGGTATGTTTATATACATACCAACATATACCACCTATAATACTTGCCAGCCAATATATAACTAGGTATATTAATATGATGTATAAGTCCCAATTGATATGATAAATACATATCAGACATTTGGTATGACCATTTAATGCATTATACACATATCTTGTATGTCTTAATTGAAAGTTAGATTGGTATATGAGGGTATACACTTACAATCAAGTGGACTAACAGGCTCATATTACATTACTTGGTATAAATGTACAATAGTATATTATGGGTATCATTGTGTACTCAGTATATTTGTGTACAGAAGAAAGAAGGAGTGAATGGTGATGTACCGTATGATAGTATACTAAATGGGTTATTTAGCATGGCCCTTACATCTATGTTGTATTATCTGTAAGTTATGTGGGGTATAAAAGAGACATAAAATCATGTATACTGTTGTATATACTAAGTATAGGTATACCAACAATTGTAACATTTGTAATCCTAATTACAACCAGTGCCTACTACTCTATACTTGTGTATTGAATGAAGGAAAGTATTCATCCACTCCTTTATATGACACAACTTTAGGAATACAACACATTGGTCTAAGTGTATTTTATGGTACAATAAAAATGTGTGTGGTAATTGGTATAATACATTATGTAATATTACCCCAAATGATAGGATGCCTATGGCACTACATTTTAGGGTACCTAGAATGTCCTATGATGTCCCTCTATGTGAATTATTATAGTGTATCTCTTATATGATGCATATAACATACTATATATAAATTGTTACCATATGGCCATCAATAGGCTTACATAATTATCAACTACATAAATTTAGTTTGGGCAGTTGATACATATTAGTATTTCTTGATATCTTTACCTGGTACATTGAAATGTTAATTATATTCCATAGGTCTATTGATGGCCATGAGCATGTGTATCTAGGTTCTTAGTTATACAGATACATCTAGTATGTATAATACATTCTTAGACATACATAATATAGGGTATGTGTATAAGATAATGATGTATTTACTATCACATGGTTAACCATAGACACAGTTACCCTCAGGTGTGGTATATACTAATATGCAATAAATTGGTCATACCAGTTATTGATGTATAATATGGCATGGTGTGTCACCTTTGGTACAATACCCAAATGTTACCTTATTTAACATCCAATGTAAATATGACCATAGTTATCATAAATTCCTCTTAACAGGTAATGGTCTAATTTTGATTATCCCTCCCGCATCCAGATCCAAAATCACCATAATCAAAATTTATATGCATATTCTTTACCATATGGCCATTAATAGGCTTCTATAATTATCAACTACATAAATTTAGTTTAGGTATATATTGATATGTACATTTACAACCATAATTGGGTATGGGTATTGTCCCAATTATGGTTATTATGTACATACCAACTGTATATGGAGTGTATCCATATCCACATGTATGCATAACCATATAACCATGAGTTATATGGTCACTATAGGGTATGGCCCAATGATCATAATTGGGTATAGGTATTGTCCGATCCCATGTACCCCTAGCTTAAGAACATGAACATATCCAGTAGGGATGTCATGTTCTTAGTCATGTTGTTATTACCTACAACTATACTAGTAACCTATGGTCTACATCTGATGCACAACTATATTGTACGATTAATACATGTATGATTTCATACAGGGTACTATCATGCCTTGTATTATGGTTGCTCATGTACACTACTTACAGTTTTACATGAGTAATCCATATATAATGTCTTGTAACCATACATGTATATAGCACTTTCACCCTATTATAGTATCCATTGGATAACTATAGTACTCTTGACTAATCATTATATGCTTTACATGTCAACATAATTACGTACTGTATTTGTACTAGAGTGACACCTTTAATATTACATACATAATAATGTGACATTCATTATGGTGCTAATGGATCACCTATGGTCCCTAAAATGTAATGATTATTTTTAAGATATGTTACCACTACGTATGGCCAAGTTAGTACATATGCCAATATGATGTCATCCATATATACTAGATCTAAAGCATATAATGATAAGTCCTAATGTTTTTATGGCTTATCATTATATGCCTTGCATTTAATGGTATTATAGTTATACCATGTATTTTTAACCCATGTTGGGTACCATGGCATCCCAGGGCAATTATGTATGTAATATTACATACATATAAACTAATAAATTTGGGTATCAATATGCAAGTCCATAGCAAGCTTGGCAAATAAATGATTATAGAGACATAAAGAGAGTAGGCAATATATGGGTATATAGGTTGACTATGTCCAGTGTACACACTCTATTTTATCCTACATACTCAACTGGTAGGATGATATATGCCATGATATGGTGTTACAATTGGATTTTTATACACACTACCTTACACATTATACATTATGAGCATGATATTACTACTTTGGTGGTGATATAATACACAACCATATCATCAGAGGTATTATTATGTTGGGTAATACCATATAGATTATACCATATATGTGATAACTCATCTGATTATCCATCCACTATAATAAGGTACCCATACTATCATGCATTATAGGTTATAACAAATTGATATGATTAGTTTGTATCACATTAGAGTATGGCATATCACCTGATGTATACTAAGGCCAACACCATTTACATGTTAGTAATTGGTGGAATTATATGACGTGGTTTATATGGTTATCACACATAATGTTATTAACATGTAAACCTTTCCAATGTGACTGTATAGTATAATGCCCACTCATAAGGTGTAGTGACTGCATATTTAAATCAAATATACTACATCACCACCATAATTGTATACCTTATGAAAACCATTATCTCTCAACCATTAGGGGTGGTGTACAAGATATCTGTATGTCTTTAATTACTAGATGGTTCATAAATGGTATTACCTTGACTAATGTGTCTAAATACCATAGTTTAGACATTGGGTGTACAATTATGATGGGCTATAGTTACTATAACCCATATGCCAAAATGGAATTGGAATGCATTATTATGGTCGTGTTAGCCATAAAAGGGGATTTCCAATTCTAATTGATGGGTTATATCTCCTTTGTATTTAATCCAATGTAATAACATGATTGTATTTAGCCAAAAAACTTGGCATTATATCAAAAGTTATAAGCAATAATTCAACTACACATACGGCTAAAAATTTGGCATTATATCACAAGTTATAAGCAATAATTCAACTACATATACCTATGTGTAGTTGAATCATTGCTTATAACTATACCATATATAATAAGGTGGATAAACCTTATGGTATGACAGATAACTTATAATTAGAGTATATTGATACTAACATCATTTTGTCAGTCACTACATGTCATTACACTAGTATGGGGTACCATGTGCATAGCTATACAATATGTGTTACAGCCAGGGTAACACGTATTATTCAATTATAGATAAATAGCCCTATGTAATGTGGTTATATAGTATATCTGTTGGATCGCTTATGGCTCGGGAATGCACAATACGCAGTGGAATGGACCACAGGACTTCGGGTCTTGTGCCTTGGTTAATCAAAATTTCACAAGAAGAAATGTACGAAATTACCTTTTGAAGCGCGTAAATTGGAATTCTTTTTAGATATCTTGATGCTGCAGCTCACGAACATCCTCTACCTATATCCATATGAGGATGAACGATCTGGGCAGTGGCTAATGTGTACTAACACGTTCTAAAACACTTTCGAGCACCGCACAGTTTCTCTCGGGAAAAGGAATGAGTGGCTAGGTGACTAGGGTTTTTCGTATGTCTTCTAATGAGACATAAGTTCTCTATTTATAGAACAACCCTAATCCCTATTCCTATTAGGAATAAGAATATAATAATCCTAAATCCATTAGAATTATGGAAGCCCAATAAGTTTCGACCCATATTATATCTCATATAATAAAACCTGACAACTTAATTCAATCTAACCCAATAAGCCCAAATCACATCACTCTTTGTGTATGACCCTATAGGCTCATTTGATGTTGACAATGGGCTTGATCACACTTCAAGGCCCATAAGTCATAAGAAGCCTCTAGCAAGACATTATGACTACCCAAATCAAATGAGGGTCTGTTATCCGATTTAACCTGTAACTATGGTTACAAACTTAGTCCCTTTGTAACATGATATCAAGATTAATCATAAGGCATGG
>JANQBM010016483.1:0-11934 GCA_025594535.1 Erythroxylum domingense | reverse complement strand
GAAATTGGAGAGAAATTGAAGTGAATTGAGAAGAAATTTACAAACCAATGAGAGTGTGACACTTGTCACATTTTTTATTAATTAAAAACTCATTTTTGAAGAGTCTACACGACTCTCTTCATTTACTCCTCCTTGTATGTTCTTTCTTAAAGTGTTAAAAGAGTGTTCTTTGTTTGATGAAGCATATAGCAACTGCCAAAGCATATATAATACCGAAATATATAGCAACTGCCAACTGTTATACTCAAATCTTATAGATGAAGCATCAACTATAGGATTTTTCTCTAAACTTTTCTCATATTCCTATATTATGTGATAATACGAGTGTTATAAATCTTTTTAAAATTCCTGTTCATCATTCTAGAACTAAGCATATAGAAATCAAACATCATTTTCTTAGAGAGCATCTTTTAGAAGGAATCATTGATTTTTTGCATGTTAATACTGAGAATCAAGTAGCTGACGTTCTCACTAAGCCACTCTTTGAAGATAGATTTTGCGTATTAAGAAAAGAACTTGGCATGTGCAAACTCTCTGATATTATTTCTACATGAATATTCTCTGCTATTTGTCTTTGCATTTCATTTAACCAGCTCCTTCTATTCTGATTCCTTAGAAACTCTCTCTTGGGTTGGTAGGCTCCTTAGAGTTTAGAAGGTGCCTTTATTTTAAAAGGCTCCTCTCAGTTTAATAGAGTAAGATTACATGTGTTTTTAAAAAATAAGGAATCATTAATGACATCGTTTAAGCCTTTTTTAAAAATGGACGCACAGTTTGACAACTCTACATACATATCTGTTAAAAAAATACACAACTGATTATGCTTCCTCTTCTAGTTTATATGTCTACTCATCCTCTCGTAAGATTAGCGCTCAAGAATTGCTTAGTATACCCTAAGCAAAATTCTCTCGTTTTCTTTGTTATTCTCTCTGCACCCTAAATCTCTGCATTGTCTCTTGTTTTCTCTCTCAAACTTCACCAAGCTTACCTACAATGGTAAAAACAAAATCAAAAGGATAGAAGAAATATTTGGCCTCAACGTCTAGCCATGACAGAACACCTCGTCATGAACAAACGCTTACTTCTGATTCCTGGTCTTTGTCTCCCATAGTAGGTTCTTTTGACACCACTACCAAACCTGTTTCTGTCTCCTCATATATCCAAACTTCAGAAATACCCAGTCAAGAGACCTCAGAAGATAGGAAAAAGAAAATTGTTGCTATGTTATCTTTAGATTATCCTTATTCCTCTTCAGATGATAAAGAAGAAACAATAAAAAAACAATATGATTTTGACTCAGCAAAAGAAAAAGAAGAAAAAAGGAAAAGAAAAGGGAGAAGAAAAGAAGAAAGTGAAGAAGAAGAGACTTTTAATAAGGGGGAGTTACTAAAAAATGTGAGATTCAACTTACCTATTCTCTCTCTACCCGTTCCTTCTCCAAAAACTTCTATAATTCCTAAACCTGATCCAAAAGAGAAGAAAGTGCCTGAAGTGCACTGGGCAATAAATGACGATGGTTCAGATGAAGAACCTTCTCAGTTGGAAAGAAGACTATGGACTAGAGGAACTGTTACAGAACAAGCCCCAGAAAAGAGAAACTTCTGAGGCAAAAGAAAAAGAAAAGATGAGTCAAGAAAAAGGAAAAGGGAAGAGAAAAGAAATGACAAGAGCTTGTGGTTAAAGAAAACATTGAGAAAGCCATCATTAAGGATAAGCTATTTATAGAACATGACCTGTTTAAAGAAATCCCTAGAGCAAAAAGGTCCAAGAAACTCATAGTCCACAAGAAGGGAAAAGTGATTGTTGGATGCATTGTGTGTCCTTACATGTTCGATGATATTGGTATTCCTCTCTCTACTTTTTTTTTTGCTATTGGGTGGGAGAAATTTTTGAATTTGGATGATACAATGTGTGATGAATTAGTCAAATGTTTTTACACACATATACGGAAAGAAGAAATTGATGGAAGCTAGCCATCATATCTTGGGTGTAGGAATGTGAGATCTTGATAATAGAGGATATATTGGTAAACATTTTGAATATAGCTCCCATAGGTAGGACTAACCTTCCTTGCCATAAGTGGGACATTGCTTATCTTGATTTGGGAAAGGTTGTGGACTTCATATGTCTGCATACTGAGAATGCCCGTAAAGGGAGACCCATGTGTAGGAATCTGGACCTACCGCCTAGATGCCTTGCATCAATATCGGCTACTTCAATTTTTCTAAGAAGTAGCTCAGTAGAAAGATGTAGTATTCTTGATACATACGTAGTATACAATCTACTAAAGAGCAACAAACTGAATCTCCCAATAATGATTTTGAAGTTTATGTTGGAAAAGGGAAGCCACAATAACATTATCGGAGGTCTACCTTACGGAATGATGATAACCAAGATCTTCATATATTTTGGCGTTCATTTTGACAATCTGGCGTGGCATAAGCCTTGTAAGTCTCATTCCTCTATCCCCTCCTAGTTTGGGTACAAGTTAAGAGAAAATATTTAGGTGGAGAAGAAAATAAAAAGAGAAGTAGACTTCTTGGGGTACTGCCTCAGAGTAGAGGTATGAAAGGATACCAGAAATTGTAGGTCTTACTCTAAAACAACAGGCTCCTGTCCCTCCTCAAGACATAAACAGTATGGATATTTTATAACTGTTGAGGGACATTAATGCAAATCAGGATCAAATACGCGAACAAATTGATAACCTCCAAAACCAAGTCCTAGATTTGCAAATTCTTCTTAGGAAAACTCCTCACTGGCTGTGTCATTTTTTTCATCATATTTCATTTTTTCTCACTTCCTCCCTATACTCCTTTATTATTTTTTTGATGATGATAAATGAGGAGAGTTTAAGTGGATATGTTTTTTTGCATACATGATGATATAATTCTCAATGCATATTTCTCATGCTGCCTTGATTATATCTATGATTGATTATGCTGTTGAACTTATAAAAAAATGTGATATATAATTGGTAGGTTCCTTTCTTAAGAGGTAGGCTCCTTTTAATTATGTCTGAACATATAAAGTCTCAAGTATCTCGAAATCATCTATTATCTCTTTGAATTTTTAAAAATATATTTATTATTGCTTGTCATAATAAAAAAGGGGGAGATTGTTATCTCAAGGATTATGCTTAACGATTTTGATGATAATTGTATAATATTTCAAAATTCAAATTGGATTTACTTCCTTGTATAATTAACGGTTTTATTATTAAAAGGAAATAAAATCATAAGAAATACGATTTCTTTCTTACAGGAACCTTCATTACGAACTTACCTTACTGGAAATGGTTTATTTTAAGGATCTTACTGATTATGAAGGATGTATATTAGCTACCTAATTACTGGAAGATTTGTTTGGCAAAGATGACATCTAATTTATTCAGCTTTAAATCTATCCAGTTGATTAAGGATGCAAGAAGAAGCAACGACTAATTGAAGAAATTGACTATTTAAGGAAGAGCCAATGCAATTATGAACAACAACAAAATGATACAAAAGTTTACGAAGCTATATTGTAAAAACTCATCAAAAGCATATACATTCTTGAAAGTGATATCTTTGTAAAAAATTCTCTTGTGCATTAGAAAGTGAAATTCTATTGAGAGAGATTACTGAAGCTCATATCAAGCAAACCTCATTTTTATTTGAGAGCTTGTAGAGGCTAGTAAAATACTACTAGTTTGGAAGGTTGAAGAACCTTGAAAAATATTAACTTGTGAGCTTAGAGAGGCTAGTCAAATTACTACTTGATTTTATAGTGAAACACTCAAGTTGAATACTTAGGGACTGGACGTGGGTTTGAGTTGTAAGACGAACCCGTATAAGTCAACTGCATCCTTCTTCTCTCTCTCTATCTTTTATATTTCCATATTATATTATGTGTGTGTTCATTTCAGCAAGAGAATCCTTCAATTTTATATTAGGTTCCTTCTGTTTTAGACTTGTTGACAGTTCCTTTCATTTCAACAGGTGCCTTCTTTTTATTGTTTTAAGAGGATTCATACTTTAGCATGCTCCTGTTGTTTAATAGGTTACTATTGTTTGACAAGCTCCTATTGTTTTAATTTTTAACAGGCCCCTGTCTTTATACGAATTGAATGTAACTTGCGAATTTTTTTGTCACACACAATTTACCCCTTTTTGCGTGTGTTTTCTTTATCACATTTGGCTTAGGGCCATAGCCAAGACATTTTATATAGCTAGAATGTCTACTAAGTACAATATCACAAATGTCTTCTACATTGAGCTTATTCCCCTCAGACATAGAATTTTCTAATAACCCTTACATCTTATTCTATAATTAAGAAAAGAAATCAATATTTAATCTAAATATTATTACTTATTACTATATTAATAAATGAACTAAAATATTAAATAAATTTTTATACTTACATAATTGTTTTTTGCTTATTCTAACACCCATCCTTTACCTTCTTTATTGTGAGTGAATTTATATAGTGTGATCCTATCACACTCTTATCCATTTAGTTCCTTCTCACTCTGTTTTATGACAAAAAAATACAAGGAACAATAAATAATGTAATGTTTATTGATATAACTTGCAAACAAAGATCTTATATATTCATTTCGGACAACTTCAAATGATTTTGGTCCTTGATTATAACAAGTTTTCATTTTTTGCTCTACTAACCTTTACCTTCTCATGCTTTTTCTAAATAAAGAAAAAAAGATAATGTAGTCATTAAATCATCTAAGAAGATTAATGGACACAGATATGGAAAAGAAAACAAACTTAAACTTTTGGTTCAACCCATTAATCATATAAAATCTATTCTTATTTTCTTCAAACATTTGTTTGAGAATGTCTTCGTGCCTTTACATAAGAAGAAAAAGATTTATAATAATTATGAAACTTGAAACAATGAAGGTAATTTTGTTCTCATAATAATCCCCAAATCACTTGACAATTTTGCATCTTTGACTTTATCTATAAGATGACCTTGGTGAGTATCAATTTGTATTGGTGACTTGTAATTTATTACAACATTCATTTGTTCTAATTCACAATCTCTAGTTTTACCTCTACATGTTTTCCTAATACTAACATTGGAAGCTGACAAGAAATCAATAATGATAAGGAAATATTATAATATATAAATATATATTTGAGCATAAGTCTACTTGAAGGTGTTGAAGATTAATGTTGTTTGAGTCCAAATGAAGTTTTGTATAGCTAACTTCATTGGGATTTAAAGTAGAATATTTTTGTTGGCTAGGAATTGAATTAATGGAACTAACTATTTGATCTAGATGATGTTGCAGATCCCTCTATTGTACAATTTGCATGGCTGCTATCTTCTTCCCGTTGTTTCTACTAAGTGTCATTATGTTGGATATCTATAAAAAAACATAAATGTTAGTAATATTACAATAAAACAAAACAAAGAACACTTTCATGATATATAAGCAACATACCTTCAATCAACAACATCAATCACATTAAAAACATCCAATAATCAACATTACGCACATTAGTAACATAAATGTTACCAACATTATATTTAAGACAATATAAAGAGCGTTATTATGATACATACAATCATCATAATCAACAAACATTTAATCATCAATAATAATCGCGTTAATAACATCCAATCATCAACATTATGCATATTAACATCATAAATGTTACAAACATTACATTTGAGACAATATGAAGAGCACTTTCATGATACACCCAGTTATTATAATCAAAATACATTCAATCATCAAAATAAATCGCATTAACAACATTCAATCATTAACATTACGCACATTAACAATGTAAATGTTACCAACATTATGTTTGAGAAAATATAAAGATCACTTTCATGATACATCCAATCATTATAATTCACATACATTCAATCGTTAACATTAACCACATTAACAACATAAATGTTACCAACATTATAATAAGACAATAGAAAGAGCACTTTTATGATACCTTCAGTCATCATAACCAAGATCTTGAAAATTATGATCATTAATTACATTATGATTTGACCATTCATCACTGTTATATTTGCTAAAGTATCGTCATTGTCATATAATTCATCCTCAATATAGTCTCCATCTCTTTCTACCACAAGATTGCCTTGTACTTCATTTGCTTTTATTATATTGGGATCAACATCCCTCTTATGTAATAATGATATATCCTCATCTTCTATTTCAAGAGCTACATTATTCAGCTTTGATTCAATCTCTTTATATACTTCATCACCATCTTCATCCATTAGACCATTTTTCCTTTCATAAAAATAAAAAAATTTCAATGTTGAAACTTTTGAATAGTTTTCCAATTGCTGCCCAATACAATGTCATTGAGGTAGAATACTTGCTTCACTTAACTAGTAAGTACAAATGGTTTATTGTCATACCATGTGTTACTAACATTGATGCTAGTAATATTGCCATTCACTTTTATGTTAATCCCTTTGTCACTAGGTGATAAGTGTAAATTGCATCGTATTTTAGGGCATAGTTTGATATATGTTGAACCGTTAATTCGATCATTTAGTATGTTTTTAGGTTAAAATTGTGTTAGGTTGTTAATTATTTATATTTTAAGTGTTTTACAGGTTAGTACCAGCTTTGATCTTTAATCCTTAAAAATTATATTTTTGAGGTACCTTGATGTATTTGCTAGTGTTTCAGGGTCAGTATCGAAGAATGGAGGAGTTTCGAAAGACATTCAGGTCGAAACAACAACCACGATCATGAAAGAAGGCTCATATATGGGCCATAATCGTGGCCTACATCGGGCAGACGTGCAGTTGCTTATGAACTTCACGTTTCGAGGAACTTTTTGAACCTTTCGAAGCCCGAAAAGGCCATAGGGTTACCTAAAACATAAAAGACTATTTAAAGAATATTAAGAGGAGCACAAAGTAGCTTTTTGCATAAGCTACATTTGAAACCCTAAAGAGAGAATACTAAGAGAGAGAAAGAAGAAAAAGGAAGAGGAAGGCGAAGCTGACTTGACATGCTTCCCAGATCAGGGGGTTTCTTGACGTCGCTGCCTTCTATCATCTATTCTAAGTCATTATTTCCTTTTTATTTCTATTTTATTTATGTATAGAATTGGGATGGATGGTATGATGATAGGATTTGGAATATTGATGATGTTCTAAACTCTCCTTCAGGATTTTATTTTGATTTAATAATAATTTAGTCGATTGTGTTTATTGGATGAATGTCGTGATTTGATTACGTTCTTACATAATTCGGTAATAAACTGAGAGGGCGAACTGAATGAAAAATAAATAAATAAGATTAATGAGAGTTAGGTGATTAATAGAAACCATGTCAAATTATATTGGTAATTGTACGAAGAGAGATCCTGTGTGATGTTTTAATAGTTTATTAGAGTGCTTCAGATCTAATTAAGGTTTTGGATAACTTGTGAATTGAGATATTGCAAATTCCATAATCTGATTAGGGTTTATAATTTAGGGTTTAATGGTTAGAACTAGAGAGAGTAATCAATCCTAGGATAGTCTAGAACCGACACTCCATTGACACCTAATTGGCTAGGATAACATTAATGATAAGTAAAATCCCCTTTCTTATAAATTGGTAAATTCCTTAGGTTGATTTCTATTGTGATTGCATATTGCTCACTTGTTAATACTTTTGTGTTTAACAATTGGTTAAACTCAATTCTCATAATTAATTTCTTTTGCATCTTTTATTTTCAGTTTTATAGTTTTTTGGCCTTAGATTTTAGGATTAGATTACTCTCCTCCTCGTGGGATCACCACCTTTAATACTACACTAAGAACCATACGTTTACGAAATATTAAAGGTTTATAAGATTAAAACTTACCCTGATCAAGTTTTTGACGCCATTGTCAGGTAAGTGTAGAATTAGTTTAATTGTCATAATCTAAGGCGTTTCATTATCTTTTGTGATTATGGTACCTAATCACAAGAAGGAAAAAATGTAGGAAGTTTGGGTGAAAATTTGAAAACATATTGATTTGGACATCACAACAAAGTGATGAAGAATCCAAAAAATTAGATATCAAGAAGAGATAAAAAGAATAATCATAGAGGATATATATTATAGGGAGCAAAGGACTCTTGCGGATTTCAATGAGCCCCAACTTAGTTAAGAAAATCATCATTCTTGTATGAACACATACACTTTGGGGTGGCAGAACCACCCAAATTTCTATTAGTCTAACAATGTAAGTTCTTATATGTGACATAAAGACCTATTGGGATTCAACACGATGAGTCCATTTCATAGGATTCCAAATTGGAAAAAATCATGGATAAGCTAACAGACATGGAAGAGACCCAAAAGAGTCTGGAAGACCAATTTGATCAAGTAATGAAAAATCATGTCTCTTCTATTCACAACCTGGAGATTCAAGTGAAATAGCTTTCCTGTGAATTTTGTAAGAGAAGTGTGGAAGGCTCTCTAAGCAATATGGAATTACATCAACCTGAGCAATATGGAATTACATCATACTTAGAAATGGGGAAGAGTAAGAAAAACTAGTGGGAAATCAAACTGAACCCCATCTTATAGAAGAACAAGAGATGAAGAAAGAGGATGAAGAAAAGAATGATAACCCTCCCTATTATTCCCTAGTATACTATGCTTGAATTTCAAAAAAACTTGGGTAAATGTCCATAAAGAGAACCTCATCATTTGGATTAGTGATGACTAAGTGACATTCAACATGAATGATGTACTAAAGAATCTAGAGGAAGGCGACTCATTCAGAAAAATTGATATGCTCGAATATTTGAAGGAATGAGAGGACGAAGAACAGTTGACAACAAACATCAAATTTGAAGAAATTATGGAAGTCTCTATTCAAGAAGTTAAAGAAAAAGAGGAGATGAGAGCAAATAAGGAAGAACCAAGAAGCGAACAGCTTACCCTGTTTCCAGGCAAACTGCTAAATTCCATGGAAGATTCAGGGAGTTTTCTTATTCCCTGTTTTGTTAATAGTTTGCTCGAAAAAAGGACATTACTGAGCTTAATTGGTTTTCATAATTTTATCAATATTGTTCTTCTGATCATTTTGCAATTTGTAGCTTACTTATAGGCTGCAAAACTAATGTTAAACAAAAAAGGTGGAAGCAAGTCGCTTATAATTAATTCCCACTGAGTTTCTAATGATACAAGGTTAAGCTAATGACCATAAATTAGCATGTTCAGTAGTTAGATTTAAATCGTTGTGTTTAGTTAGATTTGTTTTGAATTTTATATAAAATTTTAATGATTTGAAATGATCTGGGATTACTAATTCACTTACTCTCTTTAAGGAATTCCAAGATAAGACAATAATCTCGAGCGTCAAATGGATTTGGTTTTAACACCTCAACATCAACACCTCTATCACTGTAAGGTTTTGTTTCTAACCCCTTTCTTTTAAATTTAGTCTTTATTTTTCTTTTATTTTATTTTATGTTATTTCCTTCCATGTGTGTTTGTTTGTCTCCTTCTCACAATGAGGACAAAATGTTGTTCAAGTGTGGGGAGGGTCGTGTGTTTTGTTTTGAGTTAGAATTTTGCATATTGTTATATTAGTGTGCTTAGGTTACATATTGTAAATTGTGTGAATGTATCTATGGCTTAGATGAAAAGAAATCGATTTAATTTTAATCATAATCTATTAGGTTGTAAAGAGTCATTAGCTCACGAAATTAGTGATCTAGGTTCTTTGGTTAAAATATGCAAGTTAATTAGGATTCAGTGTTAGTTTATCACCCTATAAGTTGTCACATTTATTCATAATTTTAGGTCTTTAGACTAATTAACTTTGCTAGTATTTTTTTCATGAAAAAATTAGTTAAAGCAACAAGGCAGGAATTAATAAAAAAAGGAGAAAAAGTGTTTGTAAATTTTAAATAAATAACTATTTCGTTGGCTTTCGGGTTATGAATAGCGCTAGTATCTAGTTGAAAACGTGATGTAGACGAGTAATATGATCGATGTGCATCCCAAATGTGTGCCTTCGCGTCAAAAGGCTATAATGACGTTCCAACCAAGTAACTTACTAAAACCATGACTTAGTTGAGTAACCAGATCGACATTCATCAACAATGTTTGCCTCCGTGTAAAAAGATTAGGTCCCCCCTAAAAAGTAATAAAAAATAATGTTTTCTAATAAAAACCTACCAAACTTGTAAGTAGCTTAACTTTTCATGAAAACGTACTTAGGTTTAGTTACAAAGTTTGATTGACCAAATAGTTATTAATGTGTGTGTGCAATTGAAAGGGTTGAATAAACTTGACGTTTAATTTTTGATTAATATGTATATTTAGTCCAGAGTTCCTAGATGCGGATTTTACATGTTAATAATTTGGAACAACTTGAATGATTGTGTTTAGAGATAAATTTGTTTCGTGAAGTTAAAGTCATTACCTCATTATTACATTGTGTGCTTTGTGTTTTTATGTTGTTTGTTATCTTGTTTGCTTAAGGACAAGTAAACGTTTAAGTATAGGGATGTTGATAAGTGTAAATTGCATCATGTTTTAGGGCATAGTTTGATAAGTGTTTAGCTATTAATTCGATTATTTAGTATGTGTTTAGGTTAGAATTGTGTTAGTTTGTTTATTATTTGTGTTTTAAGTGTTTTATGAGTTAGTACAAGCTTTTGAGCTTAAATATTATGTTTTTAAGGTACCTTGATGTGTTTGCTAGTATTTCAAAGTCAACATCAAAGAACAGAGGAGTTTCGGAAGACATTCGGGTTGAAATAACGACTACGATCTTGAAAGAAGGCTCAGATGTGGGCCACGATCGTGACCTGCATTGGACAGCCACAGAATCGTTTATGAACTTAACATTTTGAGGGACTTTTTGGACCTTTAGGTCCCTAGGATTACCCAAAACATAAAAGACTATTTAAAGAACATAAAGAGGAGCACAAAGCAATATCGAAGAACAGAGGAGTTTCGAAAGACATTCAGGTTGAAATAACGGCTACGATCTTGAAAGAAGGCTCAGATGTGGGCCACGATCGTGGCCTACATTGGGCAGCTACGCAATCGTTTACGAACTTAACATTTTGAGGGACTTTCTGGACCTTTAGGACCCTAGGAAGACCCTATGATTACCC
Source organism: Erythroxylum domingense (assembly GCA_025594535.1). Taxonomy (NCBI): domain Eukaryota; kingdom Viridiplantae; phylum Streptophyta; class Magnoliopsida; order Malpighiales; family Erythroxylaceae; genus Erythroxylum; species Erythroxylum domingense. The sequence goes on along the minus strand of JANQBM010016483.1, from coordinate 832 downwards.
AAAACATAAAAGATTATTTAAAGAACATAAAGAGGAGCACAAAGCAGCTTTTTGCATCAACCACACTTGAAACCCTAAAGAGAGAATACCGAGAGAGAGAGAGAAGAAGAAGGAAGAGGAAGATGACTCGATGTGCTTCCCAGATCACGAGGTTTCCTAATGTCGCTGCCTTCTGTCATCTATTTTAAGTTATTATTTCCTTTTCGTTTCGATTTTATTTATGTATAGAATTGAGATGGAAAGTATGATGATAGAATTCGGAATATTGATGATGTTCTAATCTCTCCTTTAGGATTTTATTTTGATTTAATGATAATTTAGTAGATTGTGTTTATTAGATGAATGTCGTGATTTGATTGCATTGTTGCATAATTTGGTAATAAACTGAGATGGTGAATTAAATGAAAAACTATTAAATCAGATTAATGAGAGTTAGGTGATTTAATAGAAATCATGTCAAATCATATTGGTAATTGTGCAGAGAGAGATCCTTTGTGATGTTCCAATAGTTTATTAGATTGCTTCATATCTAATTAAGGTTTTGGATAATTTGTGAATTGAGAGGTTACAAATTCCATAATCTGATTAGGGTTTATAATTTAGGCTTTAATGGTTATAACTCGAGAGAGAGTAATCAGCCCTAGGATAGTCTAGAACCAACACTCCACTGACACATAATTGGCTAGGATATCATTAATGATAAGTAAAACAAAATATCAAGCATTCATTTGATATATAAGCCTCTATAATAGAGTCTTCAAATCGAGCTTTATTATGCTTGTAGCGCTTAAAAGAGCCTAAAAACTTAAACAAAATATAAAACATTAGAATT
>JANQBM010016463.1:0-11935 GCA_025594535.1 Erythroxylum domingense | reverse complement strand
GCCAAATGTAAGGGAACATAATAAAATAACTACATCATTTTTTGTGTTTTTGAAATGTATTGGCAATGCTTATAAGGAATTTGATGACAAATTTGGTTTCGCCACCCAATGTTGTAAGGGTAAAAATAATTTTGGGTGGGACGACGTTGTTTGTCAAAAATTAAACCCAAAGCCCATCCCCTAGCCCGCCTCTGCGCTATTTCTTCCTTTTATCTCAATTGTGATTTTTTGTTATGTTCGTCCCTTGTTTGTGTAAGTTTATGTTTTTATCTTCCCCCCATTTATCGTCTCCTAGAGTTGAACTCAACTTAGTAAGTCTACCTATTATATTTATTATGGGTTAAATTTTCGTGTTGTGTTTGTTAAATGCTATGTTCATCATCCAAAATAGGATAATTTGTTGAGTTGTTTGCACGGATTGATATTGTTAATTATTGGGTTTGTTTTTGAATATGTTAATGATGGTGAAGAAAGGGAACATAAACAATGAATGGTTGAAGTTTTGTGTGTGTTATGTTGTGGTTACAAGGTGTTTGATGAAAGTCTCTTGGGGTTATAATCATTCTGTTTTGATCTTCCTCACTAAGAGTGAACTTCTCTTCACATGTAATCTATTATATTTTCTAGTTTTTAATCTGTTCTCAACATGCATGATGATGATGACGATAAGCATAAAAAAGAAAGTCATATTCATAATAGTTCATAAGTTATATCGTGTAGTTATGAATGATGTAAAACTATGAGTTGACTTATAGCATTATATGCTAATGCTTTAGTTAATAAGTACAACATATGTATAAGAATTAGTTGTTTGACTTTGAGAATAGGAATGGATCAAATCTTTTACTTCTTTCACGGTATATTAGGTATATTCTTTAAAGTTATTTTTAGGATTAAATACTTGGGTGGTAGTTGAAGTGGATAGTACAAGACCATATGCATCGAGAGCCCATGAGCATAATGTTTAGTTGTGACCCATTGATCCATGGAACGTTGCATAAGGGCTCTTTAAATATTTGGATTTAGATTTTATTAAATTCAAATAATTGTTTTATTATGTGTGGGAGGTTCCTATTGCCTAAGTTCATCATTCTCATTTCGCTTTGGGAACAATTACCAATTGGTATCTTTTTAATATAGAAAATAGTTCTTTAAGACTGTGCAAGCTTATTAATGATGGATAATATGTAAACATTTAATTTAAGATGATGATGACAAATTTTAATTGATTCATGAGAATAAATGCTATTAATGTGAATGAAGCATACAAATTTTTAAATGACTTGAAAGTGTTAAAAGTTATAGTGTATATATGTTTTATATTTTTAAGAAAAATTTACTTATATATCCTTCTAATAAAAGAAATGTAACTCACGATGAATAGTGAAATAAAAAGAATGACAAAAAGAATGGAAAAAGATTTAAAAATTCATTAAATAATATGGTATATTCTTCAAAAGGGGATTACTACCTAGCCGTAGCCAAGAGCTATAGATATGATGTTCCACTAGACATAGTAGTTAAGAAATGAGAAATGTGAATGCATTGTAAAGTAATAATCATGAGGTGGTAATTGCATATATGAGATGCTTGTTCAAATTTAAGATTTATATCTCATAGTACATGCTTAATTTTAAATTTCACATTTTACAAAATTAAAAGCATATTTTTATAAATTATGTCATTATAATATCTATGAATATGAAATATGATTTTAGGTTGTTTAACCTTTAAGTCTTAGTTTTCAATTTATTTATAATAGATTTTGTTGTTCACTAAATCCTTTATATATTTTGTAGATTCTAATTTTGTTGTTCACTAAATCCTTTATATATTTTGTAGATTCTATGTTCCTTTTTTTGCTTAGAGCCAAAAACTGCATAATTTGTCTGGCATCCTCAGGTACATTTTCCCTGCCCACCACATAATTCATTAATTGTTTTATATATCAGTTATTGAGTTAATAGTACTCGTAAACAAAAAATGCATGTAATAACTTAGTTATCTTCTTTTATTGTATAACTAAATGGATAAGAGTTGGATGTGTCATTGAAAATGGTCAACTGAATATGTAGAACGAGTTAAGAGTTTCATGCAATTTGTAAAAGATCAAATGGGTGATGAATGTATTATTCGTTGTCCATGCATTGATTGCTTAAATGTGGACTTCCAAGGTGAAGATGTGGTGTATAATCACTTACTGATCTGGGGCATAGATAAATTCTATACTCTATGGCTTTATCATGGTGAACATAAGGAAGGAAGTTGTGGTAGAAATGTCGATACATCTTTTGATGACAGTTATAATAATGATATTGATGATTGTGATGTGAATGATGAAGGTAATGATGGAATTGATGAGATTTTAGAAGATTGTCAAAATTATATAGAGACTATGATTGAAACAGGAAAGCCTAACATAATTGGTAGTATTACAGAAGACAATTTTGGGAAATTATTGAAAGTTGCTTAAGAACAATTATATCTGGGGTGCTCTAATTTTTCTCAACTATCATTTATTGTGAAGTTGTTGCATTTGAAGGTTTATAATAAACGGAGTAATAAGTCCTTTAAGATCTTAATTGACTTGCTAAACAATGCATTACCTATCGAATACAAGTTGTTAAAATCTTACTATGATTCCAAGAAACGGTTAAGGGACCTTGGATTGGGATGTATTACAATTCATGCTCAAAAGTATGACTATGTTATTTTCTAGAAGGAAACAAAAGATATTCAGGAGTTTCTTACTTGTGATACATCAAGGTGGTGGGTGGATGATAGGAGAGGGAAAAAGATACCGAATAAAATCCTTCAATACTTTCTTATTAAATCACAATTACAAATACTTTTTATGTCAACAAAAAAAACCATAGATATAAGGTGGTATAAAGGGAAATGCATTAATTATAACATTAAGCGTCATCCAGCAAACTCAATGGCATAAAAAGATCTTGACAGAAAGTTTCCATGGTTTGGACAAAATTGTTGTAATGTTCGACTTGGATTGGCCTTAGATGATTTAATCCTTTGGGCAATATGAGTAATTCATATAGTTTGTAGCTGGTGATTCTAGTCCCATACAATTTACCTCTATGGAAGTGTATGAAGGAGCCTTTTATATGGTTGTCTTTTCTTATTGTAGGATCTACTTCTCCTGGTAAGGATATAAATGTATACATGCAACCATTAATTGTTGACTTAAACAATCTATGGGAATTTGGATTACAAACTTTTGATGTTGTTGAAGGCAACACATTTACAATGCATACTACTATTTTGTGGACTATAAATGACGTCCTAGCTTATGGGAATTTGTCTGGGTAAAGCACTAAAGGGTATATGGCTTTTCCTGTGTGTAGTCATCAAACATATTCAAGAAGGATACAAAGTAAAATATGTTATACAGGTTATCGTTGTTATTTGGAACATAGGCATAGATGGCAAAGAAGTAAACAATTTAATGGCATAGTAGAGTTGGGGAAGGCTCCGATGTAGTTTTCTGATGTTGATATTGTTTACTAGCTGTCACATTTGGGTGACATTACACCTAGAAAAACTCCAAGTAAAAGAAAGCGTAAGAGAAATGATATTGAACTGAATTGGACAAAAAAAGCATATTTTTCAACTTGCCATATTGGAAGGAATTACTATTGAGGCACAATCTTGATGTCATGCATATTGAGAAAAACATTTGTGAGTCCATTTTAGGGACTATCATAGGAATTGATGGGAAATCCAAAGACACTATTAAGGCTAGACTATACTTGGAAGACATGAATATTAGAAAGGACTTTCATTTGAAAAGACAAGATGATGGATCATACTTTATTCCCCCTGCTTGTTACAACATGTCAAAAAGTGAGTAACAATCATTCTGTCAGTTCCTCCAATCAGTCAAATTTCCTAATGTGTATGCATCTAATATAGGTCGTTGTGTGAATGTTAAAGAGGAAAAAGTGTCACGGTTGAAAAGTCATGATTGTCATGTACTTTTGCAATGACTACTTCTTATTAGAATACGTGGGTGTTTGCTAAAGAATGTGTCCATTACTTTAGGCCAACTGGGAGAGTTTTTTAAACAATTATGTTGTAAGACACTTAGAGTTGAAGAGCCTGATAAATTGGAAAAAGTCATAGCATTGGGTCTATGTAAGCTTGAACTATTATTCCCCCATCATTTTTTAATGTTATGGTTCATTTGGCAATTCACCATATGAAGGAAAACTTTGTAGATAGGTTAAATTTTGACGGATATTTCCGATTGAAAGGTAATTCATATGTTATTCAATAAGTTTTTTCTATGTTATTTGTTTGTAACAATTCCTAACTTTATAACTATTTATGTTAAATTTTTTATGCTCTCTTAAGTATTATATGCGTAATCAAAAGGGTCTATTATAGAGGCTTATATAGCAAATGAATGCTTGACTTTTTGTTCAATGTACTTCACTGATATGGAGACAAGATTAATAGACCAGAACGTAATTTTAATTTTAATGACGATGGTAGGTTATCTATTTTCTCCTAAAAAGTTAGGTCATTTGGTGTGGGTAAATATGTCAATTAACTAAAGACGAATTCGAAATTTCCCATTGGTATATTTTGAACAATTGCAAGAACATCAATATATACATGGAGTATGTATATTCCTTTTCATTTTCTTCATTAACTTTGAGATCTTATTGTCATTCTCTTTTCTAAATAGAGAGCACAAAGACACAATTCGCAGTAAAGGGATTGTTAAGGTTGAAGAAAGACATAGGTAGAAATTTGTAACATGATTTAGAAATCGAGTAAGTTTCTTATTAATTACATATTATGAAAATATAGGAATATATCTCATCCTCATATTTATTTTTAATTTGTCATACAGATCATACGGTTACATAACAATAACATGCAAGAAGTGACTGATCACAGTTTATGTGTGCTAAGTTTTAAAATTTACAACCTCGATAATATCATAAGTGCACAGGTCATTCGCGTAGTACCTAAAGTATCATTCTCACGAGAAGGGTAATCTAGTCCTAAATATAAGGTCAAAAAATACTAAACAATTATATAACAAACAATAAATTTAAACACAAGAACTAACTAAATCAAACAATCCAAATCCACTAACAAAACAATAATTGACAATTAACACTAAATTAGAAACAATCACGAAGATGATAAACAATTTAATTTTGAAATTGAATAACAATTAAATGAAATTTAGCAAATTGACAAACAATGATCACACACCCTAAACTTCAACCTAAGTTTACCAAAAGAGAGAAAGGGAAAATTATCTATCCTTAATGTCAACCTAGCCTTTTACTATTTATCGAATTAGTGGTTCTAGATGATCCTAAGGTCAATTACTCTCTCTCAAGTTATAATTGAACCCTAAAGCATAAACCCTAATCAAATTATGGGAGGTTGTAATCTCTCAATTACCAAACTATCCAAAACATATTTAGTTCTTAAGTTATCTAATAAACAGTTGGAAACCTAGGTGTGATTTCTCTACACAAAAAATTGTAACTTGATTTAATTCCGAATCTAATAATTTGTCTAACTCTTGTTGGCCCAAATTAATCATTTTCTTTCAATTCACCCTCATATTTTATTATCGAGATATGAAGTGTAGAATAAATCAAAATTAATTCGATAAACATATAAAATGACCAGATTTTATTAAATCAACAATAATAATCCACAGGTGAGCATAGAACATCAACCCCATACAGGTCTATAATCAACTATATATCTCAATTATATAATTGAATAAAACTGATATGCATAGGAACCAAAACTCTATGGGAAGATGGGAGGTCATGACCTCGGAAAGCTTTTTAATCCGGGAAGCACATCGTGTATGCGTCGTCTTCCTCTTCTCTTTTCCTTCATCTCTTTCTCAATCTCTTAAGGTCTCTTTTAAGGATTCCAAATTGGGTGGCTAATCAAGGCTCTTCAAAGGCTATCTCCTAGACTACTATTTCTGTCCCTTAATGACGTATTTATACTTTCAAAACTCTAAGGTTCATTTGAGGTTAAAATGGTTTGAAAATTCTTGCGAAACCTGAGTTTTTTATGTCAGCCTGATGCAGGTTACAATCATAGCCCTGCCTATCACGATCATGGTCAGTTCGTAACCCTCTCTGTCACGATCATGGCTTGGATCAAAGCTCTCTGTCATAACCGTGCCCAAAATGCACGATCGTGGCCTGGCTATTACTGACTTATCCCTTTTTGCCACGATTATAACCTATTGTGCCATGATCGTAGGCTATGTTTTTGGCTCAAAACTCCTTGAAATTTCTCGGTTTTTCACCATTTACCTTGAAATACTAACAAACACATTAAGGTACCTCAAAAATATAACATTTAAGCTCAAAGACTCGTACTAACCCATAAAAACAATTAAACTCATAAACTAACACAATTAACACATAAATACATACTCAACACTCAAATTAACACTAAATACCTAACAAATTAAACCCTAAAATATAATGCAAATCACAACTATCAACATCCCCACACTTAAACGTTTGCTTGTCCTTAAGCAAATAAAACAACAAACACACAACAATCACAAATCACACATTGCAATAATGAGGCAATGGCTTTAACTTCATGAAATAAATTTAATCTTGAACACAATTTGACAAGTTATATCTAATCATTAACATGCAAAATCTATGTCTAAGGGCTTTCAGCTAAATATACAAATTAATCGTGTATTAAGTGTTAATTCATTTACCCTTTTAAAATGACACACATATTAATAATTCTTTGGTCTTTTAGACTCTGTAAATGTTCCAAAGTATATTGTCATGAGAAGTTAAGCTATTTACAAATCCTGTAGGTTTTTATGAAGGAAAACTTATTTTTTGGGGTGAACATAGAGATAGTCTTTTTACACAGAGGCAAACATTGGTAATGAATGTCGAACCGATTACTCAACTAAGTCATGTTTTTATTTGTTTGCTTGGTTGAAAAGTCATTATGGCCTTTTGACGCAATGACACACATTTGTGATGCGTGTCGACCCAATTACTCAGTTACATTAAGTTTTTAACTAGCTACTAGCTTTATTCATAACCCGAAGGTCAGCGGAATAATGATTTATTGACAAAACATACAAATTTTTTAATTTTTTAATTTATTGCCTACTTTGTTGTTTTAACTATTCGTTTTCATGAAAAATTACTACTTAAGTTGAAGGGCATCAAATTATGAATGAATGTGACAATCTAGAGGGTGCTAAAGTTACACTAAGTCTTGATTAAGTTGTATATTTACCCAAACAATACTAACTCACTAATTTTGCGAGCTAATGATTATTTACAACCTAATAGACTATATCCAAAATTAAATGAATTTCAATCAATGTAAGCCATTGACACATTCAAACAATTCACACTATGCAACCTAATAACTATCATACAGTATGTAAAATCATATAAAAGAGCAAAATATAGAATCCCTCCCCACACCTGAACAACACATTGTCCTCAACGTGAGAAGGAAACACACACCACATAAGATAGGAAAAGACAAAATTTAAAGTAAACAGAAAATAATTAAAAATAAACATAAAAATAAAATAAAACTAAAGGCTAATTTGGGAAAGAAAAAATTAGGTTAGACATAAATCCTATGAGATGAAGGTGGTGATGGTGTCGGAGATGGAAATTGAACACCCTAAGACTCAAAATATTGATGGATCCGTCGAATATCCCAGCTCTGCTATCGTTGTGTCCGCGCCATCTCCACAAGTGTCTTATTGGTTTCGAAGATTGCATCCAAAACCTTTTTCCAACCTAGTTCTTCCTCTTTCTCTTCCTCAAATTCTTCACTAGTGGATTCCTCCTATCGGGGTGGCGCTAAACCTAAGCTGGCCTGACTTGCCCTAATTCTAACATATGTCTTCTAGCTGAAGTCCCTAAGTTCCATGTCGCGGGGCTTAAGGATTTTGGCCCACCATAAATGGTGGTGGTTTAGGAATTCAAGTAGGTAAATAGTTAGTCCACTCCGATCCACCCCCAAATATTCTACAATGGCAGACACTAAGTACCCCATTCCTAGATTGTTGCTCCTCTTGTGCAAAGCCACAAAAATAGCTTGTCACACATGTGCGGATGTGCATACTGGAATACTGTGGTCCATACACCACAACATAAAAAATTCCTTTCTGGAACACTTGTTGGTTTCTGACTTGTTAAAAATCAACTGACACATGAATTTGTGTAGCAGCAAGTGTTCATGAGACCTTATAATGTTGTTATGAGCATTCGTAGCATGAAAATGCTCAATTCTAATAAGCTCATTCCAGTATTAAGAGAGATGAATATTATGTTAATCGACGATGTAGGACTCAGGGAATCCACACATCTCACATATGAGTTCGACATTTAATTCATAAGCCCTTCCTTTCAACCTAACCACAATTCTTTGGGGTTCTTAGGTTCGTAACTCAGTAAGGTGAAAATTTCCAATGTAAGCTCCTGATAAATAGGAAATTGGAATCTTATGAATTGGCCCCACTGGATTCTCTCAGCTAGGTTTTCTACCCACTCACGCAACTCTAGCCTATCGAGTGTGTCAACATCAAAGCATTTTGGGATTGAAATTTGTTTAGCATTTAAGAACCAGAAATGAGTACCTTTCTCTTCGGTGTAGATTAGGAAGGGTGCTCTAAAATTCACTGCTCAGTTTCCTCTTCCTCGTCCCGTAACTTGTTATCGTCCATATAGCTCCCATTGGGCTAATTGTTTAATGCGCGGCATAATTGGGTAGAATTTGGAAGAATTTTGGAAAGTCAAAATTTTTAGTGAGAGGTGAGAGTGTTTGGATGCTTTAATTCTAGATAGATAAAGTGTAAATGAAAGTTAAAGTGAAAGTAAAGTTAGAACTAAATATATAGGTGGTAAAAAGGTAAAGTGGTAAAAAGGTAAAGTGGTAAAAAGGTAAAAAGATAAATTGTTTAAAATTTTTCGCGCTCTCCCTTTTTACTGCATAATCGTAGGTAGGCCACGGCGTATCACCACTTCCTGATTTCTACTTTTTGTTTGTTTTTTAATCTTTTCACTTCCACCACTTGATTATTTTATAGATCTTTTCACCTCTCTTTTTATGCTTGTGCAATCATCGATATAATTTCAAAATCCTATTCCTTTCTTGATTTTATTCCAACAAAAAAACCTAACTACGAAAACGTTCTAACAAAATTAAACAACGAAAATCATTTTTCCATAGGATGCCTCCCATGAAGCGCTTCTTTTAACGTCTAGTAACTCGAAGCTCTTTTAAGCTTATGGTGGTTGGAATGAATGGTTTGATAGTCATCATCATTAATATCAAAGTCTATACTTTGGCTACCATTATGCAGTTACCACCGTCCTTACAATTTGTTTCCTCACCTTCTCCTTCCCGAGTGCTTCTTCCAGAATCTGTTCCCAGGATCCTCTATATCGTCCCGTTCTTCTCAAGGTTTGGTTTCTTTAATATCCACTAGAGTGAAGGAGATCTGTACTCTCTTATGGTCACCTTGAAGGTTATTTGCTCTGTTCCTATTTGCAAAGTTAATTCACCTCCATCAACATCAATAATTGAGGGTTTAGTGGCCAAGAACTATCAAGGTATCACCATCTTCTCAAATGTCCAAAATATAGAAGTCCGTGGGAAAGGAAGATTTTTCAACTGTTACTAGAACATCCTTTATAATCCCCATCGATCTATGCATTATTTTATCGGCCATCCTTACCAAAAATTTGGTGGGCACTAAATCTCTTAACCCCAACTTCAGACTGAAGGTGTAGGTCATCATGTTTATATTCATGCCTAAATCCACGAATGCCCTGTCTATGATTAACTTGTTGATACTACAGGGGATGAAAAGGCCCCTTAGGGTCCTCTTTGTTCTTTGTTATGTCAGGGTCGTCTTCCACTAGTCGCTCCTTAACCTTCTTCTTGACAGACTCTTGTAATTTGAGCTTTATATGTACTTGTTCTGTCACTTCCTCAACCTTGTTTTGCTCAATTTCTTGTAATTTCTCCACTTCCCTCCTTGCATATAAATCTCGTTGCTGCGCAATAGGGAATGGGAATACCTGTTGAGTTGCTTTAAGTGACTCAATCACGAGCTCACTTAGGAGGTCTTCTTTTCCTTCACATTTCTCTTCTTCCTTCTGCACTCGTTTGGATTCTCCATCCTGAGTCTGACTGATGACCATGATACGTTTATTCGGATTGGACTCTGTATTGCTTGGAAGAGTTCCAACATTCTGAGTCGGCATTGCCTCCACTAATTGGCCTACTTGGACTTCTAGATTATATATGGACAAGGCATAATTCTTTGTTACTTGCTTAAATTTACTCTCGAGCATCCTATGTGCCTCCTCTATACCTCCAATCTTGTTTAAAATCTTATTCAATTTTGATTCCGTTGAGCTTGCTTTATCTTACTGAAAGCTCGATTGTCCCTGAGGCATAAACTACCCGCCATTGTTGTTCGACCAGGAGAAGTTAGGGTGATTCTTCCACCCAGGGTTGTAAGTGTTGGAGTAAGGATTGTTACCCCTTCCTCGTCCAAACTGAGCCCCCATATAATTCATTTGCTCCTGACTGTCATCCTTCATCAAATAACACTCCACATTATCATGGTCTATCTAACCACATAGCTCACACTTCACTTGTACAACTTTAACTTGGGTTGATGACGACGCCATTTTGTTACTGAGCTGTAGTGTCAAATTGTCGATCTTTTCTTGCCTCTCCATCATCTGATCGACTACGACGATTTCCTTCTTCTCATTAATAGTAGTCGGCTTCCTACCTAGCTCATTTGTCCATAAGCAATTGTTGCTCTACATCTCCTCAATCAATTCCTCTGCTTCATCAATAGTCTTTCACATCAAGGATCCTCTAGACACTGCATCGATCGTGCCTCTAGTTGGTAGGTTCATTCCATTATAGAAGGTCTGTAAAAGGAACTCCTTGGGTAGGTTGTAGTGTGGGCACTTCTTTTGCAGGTCCTTATCTCTTTCCCACGCTTCGTATATTGACTCCCCATCACCTTGTTCCAAATTAGTGATTTCCTTTATAATCTTTGTGGTCTTCGTTAATGGGAGGTACTTGTCTAGAGAGGCATGCATAAGCAGCTCCCACAGTATGATGTTAGTTGGGCTCAGTGAATGATACCAAGCTTTCACTCTATCTCTAAGAGTGAAAAGGAATAGCTTAATCCTAATCATGTCCTTCGACATCTAATGATACCAGAAAGTATCACAGATCTTAAAGAAACTCACGATGTTTGTGTTGGGGGTCCTCATTAGCCAATCCACATAATTGCTCGTTCTATTGATGCCAATTAAGGAGAGCTAGCTTGATCTCAAATGAGGCCACTTGAATAAGCGGCCTAGCCACTCCTCAGTTCGATAGGTTGAACCCTGGCCTCATGAAGTCCATCAGGGTCCTCTGTTGCCATCCTTGGTTGGCTCTTTGGTCCATGTTTTGTTGGAATTCCTCAGCCATTGGTGATTTTCCTAACTCTTCTTCTTCCTCTAGCCAAGCTTTCCTAAGGGTTCATTCTAATTGTGTGATGTCTAAATCTACTGTCGCCGCTACATAACTTAAACCTCTCATGACTCTTATGTTCATGTAAGAGCACAATTCTGAAATAAAATGAAAGAAAATGAAAACAAAAATTAAAACTAGTCTAACTATAGAACTAAATTTTGCCTCCCTAATAACGGCGTCAAAAACTTGATCAACAGGTTACATGTGCTAAGTTTTAAAAGTTATAACCTCAATAATACCGCAAGCACATGGGTCATTCATATAGTACCTAAGGGATCGTTCCTATATGGAGGGAAATCTAGTCCTAAATCTAAGGTCGAAAACTACTAAACAATTATTTAACAATTTTTATGGTTGCAATTTT
>JANQBM010016442.1:0-11937 GCA_025594535.1 Erythroxylum domingense | reverse complement strand
TATTTCTGTCGTATCTTTCCTTCTTTATCTGCTTAATATTGTCAATTGGAAAATTGTTGAGTAGTGATATGGGTGGAGATAAGAAGACTATAACTGAAATTATGTTGGGTTCATCCAAAATTACTGATAGGAAATTAATTGGAAAGAAAAATTATGCACAGTGGAAAAGGATTGTTCGCAGATTTGTGACTAGTTTAGATTTGAAAGATCATTTAACTAGTAATCTACCTCCTAAGATTGATGGTGTTGCTCGGAAGAAGTGGTTCATAGAGGATTAAAAATTGTTTAATCAAATCCAAAAATAATCTAGACCCAACTGTTGATGATGTTGTGAATCATTGTGACAGTGTCAAAGAACTATAGGAATATCTGGAATTTTTGTATGCTTGCAAACAAGATCTATCTCATGTTCATGAGTTATTGTTAAAGATTTTTTTAGCGAAACAAAGAGGTCGATCCCTGTTTCAGTACTATTCTGAAGTAAAACAAGCCTTTGACGAAAAGCGAGCCATGTTTCTAATTGTCGCTGATAAAGCAAATGCAAGAACAAGAGGAGTAGATTGTGGTACAGTGTTTCTTAGCAAGTTGAGTTCTGAATATGACGTGGCACGTACACAATTTTTATCTAGTGAGACACTTCCTTTACGAAAGTATGTGCCCGTTTGCTTCGAGTTTGTAAACACGTAGATGTGACTTCTGATATGGTAACTAATGACTCAACGGCATTAATGAGCAATGTTTCAAATAATAATCACGGTGGCAATGGTGGGAACAATAGTGGTTCTGTTACTGGGAACAATAGCAACCCTCGCACTTATAATTATTGTGGAGTCGAAGGACATATCAAGTAAGAATTGTTGGAAACTACATGGTAAGCCTCCCAAATACTCGAGTAAGAATAATAACAGAAAATTTGCAAATGTGGCTGCTCCGGATGACATCCTACCTCTTCCTCAGTCATCCTTGCCTTCTATCACGATTTCGGCGAATGAGTATGCCCGTTTAACCAATGCCTATCACCAAGTTTCGGCCACTCATGACTCGCAACATCCATCTCTTGCAACATCAGCTTTGGCAAATATAGGTAACCTTGTTGCCTGTCTCTCCACCTCATCTCGTAGTTGGGTTATTGACTTAGGGGCTATTGATCATATGACTGGCAACACAGATAATCTCTCTTATTTCAAATCTACTACTAATTTACCTTGTGTTAGTATAGCCAATGGATCTACCGCTTCTGTAATTAGGCGTGGGACAGCAAACCCAACAAATTCTCTCCCATTATCCGCTATTTTATGTTTATCACAATTCCCTTTTAAACTATTATCTGTCAGCCAACTCACCCAAAGCTAAGAAGCACGGGTACGGATACGAACACGCGACACGCGACATGCGACACGAGGACATACCAACTTCTAAAATTTGGTAGACACAGACACGGCATATATATATATATATATTATAAAATTTAGAATTAAGAAAAAATTTCAGAATTCATAATATGATATATATTGATTGATGTGTTTCAAGACTTCCAACATCTTGATAGTTCATACATATTTGGTACTTTATAAGCCCCTCTCAAAAAACATGTGTTTTTGGGGTAAACTGGCGTAGTATGGTGGTGGTAAGGTCTAGCAATTAAATGAGTTTTCATAGTTGGCTCCAACTTTTGATGTCATTTTATCAACCAAATCTCCAGCCGTGTCCCAGACGTGTCCGAGCCGTATCAAGACATGTCCGAGCCGACAAAAATTATTTTTTAATTCATGGGTGTCTGTGTCAGACACGTGTCCGACACGCGAACACGGCTCCATTTTGCCGTGTCCGTGCTACATAGACCCAAAGTCTCAATTGTTGTGTTGTTTTCTATCCCAATTATTGTCTTTTTCAGGACCATCGGACGAAGCAGATTATTAGTACGGGGCATCTAGTGAATGGCCTGTATGTTCTTGATTCAACTTTTGAGACAGTACCTCGATCGATTGCTTGCACAACCTCATCTTCCCTTCTACAACTTCATTGTTGTTTTTGGTCATCCGTCAATCACAGTTTTACGCAAGTTATGTCCTAGTCTGAAACAAGAATCTGTCTTAGAGTGTGAAGCTTGTCAATTTGCTAAACATCATACGGTTTCTTATTCTCCTAGACTAAATAAACGAGTTGAGTCTTCCTTTTACTTGGTGCATACTAATGTATAGGGTCCTTGTCCTATTCCCTCTAAATCTGGTTTTCGTTATTTTGTGACATTTATTGACAATTATTCTTAGGTTACTTGGCTTTATATTATGAAATCTCGATCTGAATTGTTGACTACATTTTGTGCTTTTCATGCTGAAATTAAGACTCAATTCAACTTATCCATCTGCATTTTAAGAGTGATAATGCTAAAGAATATGTTTCCCATACTTTTCAATCTTATCTCTCTCAGCATGGTATTATTCATCAATCAACATGTGTTGTTACCCCTCAACAAAATGGTGTAACAGAGCAAAAAAACCGTCACTTGTTAGAAAGTGCCTAGAAACTAATGTTCCATATGAAGGTTCCAAAAGTTTTCTGGGTCGATAAAGTTTCTACTGCTTGTTTCCGAATAAATCAAATGCCTTCTTCTGTTCTTAACGGTCAAATTCCGTATTCCCTTCTCTTTACCTCATAGACATTGTTCCCTCTTGCTCCTCGAATTTTTGGGTGTACTTGCTTTGTTCAACATATGCAACCTCAGGTCTCGAAATTGGACGCCAAATCGCAAAAGTGTGTCTTTCTAGGATATTCTCGTGCTCAAAACGGATATCATTGTTACTCACCTTCGCTGGGTCATTACTTGGTCTCTGCTGATGTTACCCCCCTTCTTTGGTTCTCTTGTGTCTTCTTCTTCTCACTTTAGCGATTTAGGGGACAATTTTCTTATTTATACTATCAGTAAAGAGGTAGTTTCTCCTTCCTCTCGACCTATTATTCGACAGGTTTATTCTCGACATGTGCAGCAATCTATTGAGGCACCTCCCATTGGCCCGGACCCATTTTGCTTCGTCTCCAGATTCCTCACCACTACCTGATGCTAGCCTTTATCTTCCTATTGCTCTTCGTAAAGGTAAACGCACATGCACCTACCTTGTTTCTTCTTTTGTCTCTTATCATACTTTATCTCCCTCCTCCAAGTCTTTTGTAGCCTCCTTAGACTCTGTTATAGTCCCAACGTCCCTTGTTGAAGCACTGGCTCATGATGGTTGGCAAGCTGCAATGAAGGAAGAAATGATGGCCTTAGATCAGAATCATATTTGGGCTCTTGTGCCCCTTCCTTCTGAGAAACGGGCTATTGGCTGCAAGTAGGTGTTCATTATTAAAATGCGTCCTGATGGTTCTGTTGCTTGATTAAAAGCTCAGTTGGTTGCTAAAAGATATGCTCAGACATATGGGGTGGATTATTCTGAGACTTTTTCTCCAGTTGCAAGACTTTCTTCTGTCCGCCTGTTTATCTCCTTAGTTGCCACTTACAATTGGGCACTTCACCAACTTGATGTGAAGAATGTTTTCTTACATGGGGATTTATCTGAAGAGGTTTACATGGAGCAACCACCTGGATTTGTCACTCAGAGGGAATTACGAAAGTCTCTGTATGGTTTAAAGCAATCAACTTGTGCTTGGTTTGGAAGATTTAGTACTGTAATGATTGAGTTTGGTTTGCGAAGAAGTGCATATGATCATTCAGTGTCATTTGCATCATCTAGTTCTGGGTGCATTTTATTGGTTGTATATGTGGATGACATAGTGATCAATGGAAGTGATGAAGCAAGGATCACAAGGTTGAAAGCGTTCCTTGGGACTCGTTTTCATTCAAAGGATTTAGTATCATTGAAATACTTATTAGGAATTGAAGTTTCTCGTAGTCATAAAGAGATCTATCTATCTCAAAGAAAATATTGTCTAGATTTATTAGACAATGTTGGTTTTATGGAGGCAAAGACATGTGATGCACCTATGATACCAAATGTGAAGTTAAAAGTTGAAGATGGAGACTTGCTTGAGAATCCTGAAAAATATAGGAAAATTGTGGGAAAAATGAACTATCACTCGTCCTGATATTGCCTTTCCAGTAAGTGTTGCAAGTCAATTCATGTCATCTCCTAGAACCTCATATTGGGATGTTGATATTCATATTTTGAGATATCTAAAAGGTGCACCAGGAAGTGGCATCTTATATCAAAATAATGGTCACCATACTATAGAAGGATTCACAGATGCTGACTATGCAGGAGATCTTTCAAGCAGGTGCTCTACTACAGGTTACTGTGTTTTTGTTGGAGGCAATCTTATTTCTTGGAAGAGCAAGAAACAAAGTGTTGTATACCGATCAAGTGTAAAATCCAAATATAGGGCTATGGCACAGACTACATGTGAACTCATATGGTTACGTCATGTACTTGTTGAGATTGGGCTTGTTCAATCTAAACCAATGAACTTATGGTGTGACAATGAAGCAGCAATCTATACTGCAAATAATCCTATGTTTCATGAGAGGACCAAGCATATAGAAGTCGATTGCCATTTTACCAGGGAAAAGCTAGAAGATGGATCAATCTTAACTCAACATATCAGAACAGGGAGCCAATTAGCTTATGTGTTCACCAAAGCATTACCAGGCAATCGGGTTAATTATATTTGTAACAAGCTGGGCATGATCAATATCTATGCTCATGCCCAGCTTGAGGGGGAGTGTTACAGAATATAGAAATTACATAATTATAGGGATTATGTAGTCAATGTATATATCCATAATTGCATGGATTTAGCATGAATATAGGGATTAGATTTAGCATGATTATAGGGATTATTTCATGTATAAATATCTGTAGTATTATTCTAAGCAATATAGAGAGAAATTCTTCTCATTTTACAGATAGCATTATTTTGCCTCTTATGTCTTACATTGGAAGCTAACAAATATCAGGTATAATGATATTACCATAACTAGATAGGGGTGTAATTAAACTATTACACTAGTCTACTCACATTTCTTTTAATCTTCTAAATGGTATTAGGGCCTTTCGTATGAAAAAATTTTTAATATGATTTTCACAAAAAAAAGGAAAGAAAAAAGTATACACATGAACAGTAACTCATGATTCAGGAAATAGAGATGGTTACCTGTGCTTTGTGAATTACTATGTATAAAAAAGTTATGTCTTTTATGCACGGTTGACGGACATGGATATTGACAAGAGTTCAATGCTGTTTTGGGTGTTTTTTTGCTGCCACATTTGGTTTGATGATCTCTGCAGATTGATTATGTTGGTTATATGTTGCCTTTTGGAGAATAATTGTGAGTGAGTGTATGCGCTTGATTGTGCAGTGACATTTATTCACCAGTAACAGATGTCGTGGTAGAAATGGTGGGTAGATGGAAGATTTCTTGCCTTTATTGTGGCAAGCAAAGTCACATTAAATGCAGTTATTAGAGAGTGCATGGTAAACAATCCCCCTCTCTAAATTTTCACTGTTGGTGATAGAGCTATTAAAGGGTACACAGGAGTGAAAAAGGTCATTTTGATTACTGGGGCAGGCATCTTCTTCACCCTCCAATACTCGGGTTCAGAAAGTTCACACACTACATGCCATATTTTTTCCAAACTTTGATAGGTCATTGATTTCAGAGACTTGGATCATATATAATTGAACATTAGCTCCTTATCCTCTCTATCCTTCTCTACAAACCTTAGCTGACGGTTTATGTGCATCAGCCAAAAGGAATTAAGATGGCCTAACCCAATCCATATTATCTACCCTTCAGATTCCAAAAATTCATTTAATTTGATTTCAGTTAGTAAAATTTCCCAACCAGCATGACTGCTAGTCCCTTTTCTCTCTTGCCTCAGTCTGACTGTTTATTTCTCTTGCTGCAACTATGCACTAGTCTTTGTATCATTTCAATGTCAAGAATATGTTCATGTTGAATTGCATAAAAAAATTCTTTCTGGAGAAACCACAGGGTTGTGTTGCTCAAAGGGAGTGTAAGCTAGTGTACACTTAAAAATCATGGTAGGGATTAACACAATTGTGATGTAGGACAATATAAGAGATATCAAACTAGTAGTCACAACTCAAAACAAATATATAATCTAGCTGCTGCAATTTCAGGCTTGGAATACCCATTTAGGTTGCTAGAATTTCAGGCTTGATATGGCTGGAGCTTTAGGCTTGGTATAGCTAGAATTGTAGGTTTTTGGTTACTGGAAATACAGGCTAGAGATGCTGAAATTTTAATGAAGAAACAAGAATGGAAGGTAGGGAACCAAGAACCACTCCTAGAGTTTAAGAATCACTCTTAGAGGAAAGCATACACCTTCCAGTTGAAAACGCAAATTTTTAGATAAAAGTTTAGGTTTTCTGTAATTGAAGGACTAGGTACACGTATACATAATGAAGTAATTGGAAACCTTGTTCTAGGAGTAAAAGGATTCCCTACTAAATATCCAAAATAGATTTAAATCCTAATATAATAAAGATTCTTTATTCTTAAATAAGTTTAACTCCTAAATCATTATGTCAATATATCTAATTTATTATTACTTCCTATCTACTAAAGAAAACCTAGCATAAAGTAAATTTCACCCTTTGTTGCCCTTACTGTCACCTCAATCCCCACTCTTTATTCTTAAAAATTAAAGCTTGTGATTGAGTGATTTTCCCTCTTTTATTTCTCTTATAAACTCTAAGCATTTCTTGCATCAAATTGTCAACGTGATTTGATTCAATTGCTATTATGGAGATCATTCAGTCGTTTGTAGACAATATAAAGCAAGCAGAACGATGTTTATAGTGCTGAAATAGGTATTACAAATAATGATTCTGTCAGTATCGAAGCCTTCAAGAGCTTTTTT
Source organism: Erythroxylum domingense (assembly GCA_025594535.1). Classification (NCBI taxonomy): domain Eukaryota; kingdom Viridiplantae; phylum Streptophyta; class Magnoliopsida; order Malpighiales; family Erythroxylaceae; genus Erythroxylum; species Erythroxylum domingense. The sequence goes on along the minus strand of JANQBM010016442.1, from coordinate 5,056 downwards.
TTTTTTTTAACAAGCAATTTCAAACTAATAACTTAGGGAAGTTAAAGCAAGTTCTGGTATAGAGGTAGCCAAATCCAAAAAAGCCATACTGTTGTCAAAATGCTAACATCCTGGATACATTAATCTGGACAAAAATGACGGTTGCAAAATCTATGATACTCCCATGTATTAAGGGCGTGAGATTGGTGATGGATGAACAGGATGTGTTTGAGAATGGAGCACAAGTATAGGAGAGTAGCAGGGAATTTGAATTATTTGGGTGATTAATCCTAAATATGTATTTAAGGTGAGCGTAGCAAGCAAGTTAATGTAGATAGCCCCGATAAATTCAACACTTAATCACAGTTGTCAGCATTTTAAGCTAGCTTGAGTATTGGATATCTAAATAACAAGCATGTCAGTATACAGGAGTTCCCAAATGTTGATTATGCAGTTATACCTACTTTATGTATCAAATATTCACAACCAGTAAATGCGCTTTTGTTGGGGGGAACATGTTCTTTTGGAAGGATAAGGAGCAATTGTAACGTGAAGACTGAGTACTGAATCCAAGTATCGAGCTATGTCCTGAACAAAATGTGAATCAATGTATATCCATCAGTTACTTATAAAACTTAAGAGTGGTCACTGCTAACAAACTTATGCATCCATGGAGTGACAATCAAGTTGAAATTTAGCAACTTGAAATCCTACATTTTGCAAGTGTACTGAACTTATTAAGGTGGATTGCCTATTTCTAGGAGAAAAGCTTCAAAATGGTCACATTATATGAAGTAATGTGAAGACTAGAGCAGCTCGCACACATATTTACCACGGCTTTGACAAGACCTTAGATGAGAATTCTTTGCAACAGGCTAAGCATACACAATATTTATACTTCAAATTAAGGGAATTGTTAGATATCATATTGTTCGTACATTAGGGAAGTTGATATTTAGTAAAAAATTATCCCGACAAAATAGGAAGATATAATCCTAGATTCAGAATAAGATAATCGGCACATAACTAGTAGGGGCGCTGCATATTATTAGAGATTCTGGGTATTATGGCTGTAGTTTTCCTATTTAAGATGCATCAGTCAAGAGATAAATGCAGAGTATTAAAAAAAAAGGAACTTAAGTTCTGGTTTTCTATCTAGTTCCATCAACATGGTATCAAAGTAGTAGGATTCATTTATGAATGTCAAGGCAGCCATGGTTGATTCAGGTTCGACTTTTTCGGATGACAGTAGCAGTGCGACTTCAATAGGAGGAAGTAGCACGCCTGCACCAATTTCTATGTTGGAAACTCTCTCCAGATTACCATTCACAAATTAAAAGGCAAAAACTACCTTGAATGGTCCCAATCCGTGCATTTGGTGATTGACAGCAAGGGGAAGCTCAAATATTTAAATGTTGAGGTTAAACAACCAGCTGTAAACAACCTTCGGTATCGGTAATGGCATTCAGAAAACTCAATGGTTAGTGCATGGTTAATCAATTCTATGGAACCAGCAATTGGAAAACCCTTTCATGTTCATGCCAATAGCTCAAGATGTATGGGAAGCAATTAGGGAAACATATTCAAATCTGGACAAGCACTAACAATTATTCGAATTAAACACTAGAGTGTGAAAAATGCAGTAAGGTGAGATGAATATAACAACATATTATAATGAAATGATGTCTGTTTGGCAAGAATTAGATTTGTTTGATGAAAAAAATTGTGTAAATCAAAGTTACACTGCTAGGTACAAGAAGAAGGTTGAAAGAGGACACATTTATTTTTCTGGCCGTACTGAATTGTGACATAGATAAAGTTGGAGGTCGTATTTCAGGGCGAAATCTTCTACTGACCATACGAGAAGTCTTCCTAAAAGTACTAAGAGAAGAAGCACGAAGACAAGTGATGTTGAAGAATGCTGGGGAAATAAGAACAGAGAATGAAGGTTTAGCTGTTGTGACTCAAGGAGCAGACTGCGAAGGAGATAAACGCAGTGGAAAACAGAAGCCTTAGTGTGACCACTATAAAAATCCGTGGCATACTAGGGAGACCTGCGGGAAGCTGAACAGGAAACCATCTAACTGGAAAAAGAAACCGAGCAATGACACCAAGACAGGAGGAGAAGACCAAGAATTCCAAGTGAGCAAATATGATCCAGAGCAACAATCTTCTTCAAAATCTCTTCCTTTCACTAAGGAACAAATAGAGCATGTACGCAAAATGTTTAAATCTCAAAATAATACTAGTCCATCATGTTCTCTAGCTCATTCAAGTAATTTTTTCCCTATGCCTTTGGCCTGTACCAACATTAATGGCCCTTGGATATTAGATCACATGACTGGTATTTCGCAATTTTTTTCGTCATATAGTGCAGGAAATCAAAAAGTCAAAATTGTTGATGGTTCCCTTGCTTCTGTTGATGGAAAAGGAATAGTGTCTATCTCTCCTTCCCTAAAACTCAAAGATGTGCTTCATATTCCTAACCTATCATACAACCTCTTGTTCGTAAGTAAACTTACTTTTGATCATAATTGTCGACTAATTTTCTGGTCTTCTCATTGTGAATTCCAGGATTTAACCTCGGGGAGGATGACTGGGGGTTTTAAATAGAAGTGGCCTCTATGTTTTTCACAAGGACAGGCCTTCGGAAGGCAAGACCAACAGAATTTTTCCAATTCTATTTCAGTTTCTAGTAATAATGAAGTTTTGTTATGGCATTGTTGACTAAGCCATCCAAGTTTTCACTATTTAAAGCATTTGTTTTTGAAGTTATTCATAAATAAAAATCCTTCAATGTTTCAGTATAAATCTTGTGAATTAGCAAAACATCACCGTGTGGTTTTTCCACCACAACCTTGCAAAACGTCACAAGCACTTATCCATTATGATGCTTAGGGGCCTTCCAAAGTTGCTACAATGTACGGGAAATGTTGGTTTATTACATTTAATAATGATCATATTATGGTCACTTGGGTCTTCCTCTTAAAAGAAAAATCTGATGCTAAAAGAGTCTTCAAAAACTTTTATAACATGATTCAAACATAATTTCAAAGTAAGATTAAAATATTTCAAAGTGATAAGGGGAAAGAATTCTTCAACAATATGTTGGAAAAAAATTTTGCTGAGGGAAATAGTTGATCAAAGCTCGTGTAATAATACACCACAACAGAATGGGGTGGTTGAGAGAGAAAACAAATACTTGCTTAAAATGGCTAGAACTTTGAGCCTTCAAACTAAGGTTCCTAAATATCTTTAAGGGGAAGTCGTTCTAACAACCTAAACAGATTACCTACACAAATTTTTAACTGCAAAACACTAATTCAGTTTTTTACTAAGTGTTTTCCAACTACTAGATTCATAGCAGACATTCCCCAAAAATTTTTGGTAGCTTGTCTTTTGTACATAATCATGATCTCAAACTTTCAAAACTAGATGAAATGCATATTTGTAGGTTATCCCACTAATCACAAGGGGTACAATGTTATCCAATTTCAAAAAGGATGTTTGTGTCTATGGACATTACTTTCTTTGATACTTCATACTACAATAACTACCATCTTCAGAGGGGAGAATAATATCAGTGAAGATGGGTTCTTAGATGGTTCAAATCTTGAGTTTGTTCAGAGTGATAACTTTCAAGATCAGTCACAAAAAGATAACCAAAAAAAAAAGAAATTATTGGAAGCAAATGAAGTGAATATTGAAAATGGTGGATCTCTTAATGAACAACCTGTGACAATGCCATCACAAGATGATAATACTGGAAACATAGAGAAGTATGAGAAACGGTAAAAAGGTCTTGTATATTCAAAGGAACACCTAGCACAAAAACGAAAGGCCACCATTCCACAACATCTTCAAAAGTCTAAACAAAGTTTAGATCAAGAAAATCATGATATTTCCATAAATGTTCATGTTCCTGAAAGCATTCCCATAAGTGATTCTGAGCTAAATTATTTTTGCCAAATTAATATCCCTATAGCTCTTAGGAAAGGTTTTAGATATTGTACATGACATCCTCTCTCAAACTTTGTGTCTTACAAAGATATCACTCACGTATTATACCTTTATTTCACAAGTGTCTAGTATCTCTATTCCTAACAATATTTAGGATGCTCTAATAGTTCCTAAGTGGAAAGAAGTTGCTCTCGAGAAGATGAAAGCCTTGGAAAAGAATTTAACATGGGAAGAAGTTGATCTACCAGATGGGAAAAGCTTGCTGGATGTAAATGGGTGTTTGCTCTAAAATTCAATTTTGATGGATCCTTAGAGAGGCACAAGGCTTAGCTAGTTGCTAAAGGCTTTACCTAGACATATAGCGTAGACTATTTTGAGAACTTTTCACTAATGGCAAAGTTAAACACAATTCGAGTCCTCCTTTTAGTTGCTGCTAATCTTGATTGACTTATAAACTAGTTAGATGTAAAGAATGCTTTCTTGAATGGAGATCTGCAAGAAGTACATATGGAGCCTCCCCTTGCCTTCTCTAAAAAGCTTGGAACCAAGTTATGCTAATTAAAAAAATCCTTGTATTTTAAGCAGTCTCCCAAAGCCTGGTTTGAAATATTCACAAAGTTTGTTAAAGGTCAAGGTTATGGTCAAGGACAATCTAATCACACTTTGTTCACTAAGAGATCCACCAAGACAAAATCTCAGTTCTGATTGTCTATGTGGATGATATAATTTTGAGTGGAAACAATATAGAAGAAACGAGGAAACTTAAACTAAGTCTAGCCAAGGACTTTGAAATTAAGGACTTAGGCCAGCTAAGATATTTTCTTGGAATGGAAGTAGCATGATCAAAAAAGGGGATTGTAGTCTCACAATGGAAGTATATTTTAGATCTCTTAAAAAAAATTGGAACAAGTGGATGCAAGCCTTCAGACACTCCAGTAGAGTTCAATGCCAAACTTGGAGACGTTAAAGACGGGAATCCAATAGATACAGAGAGGTACTAGAGATTGGTCAGGCAACTGATCTACTTGTGTCATACATGGCCTGATATTGCCTTTGTTGTAAGTATGGTTAGTCAATTTATGCATTCCCCATGTGAGGAGCATCTTCAAGTCGTGTA
>JANQBM010016340.1:0-11944 GCA_025594535.1 Erythroxylum domingense | reverse complement strand
ATTGTGTTAAAGAAGGTATGAGAATACTAATCTTGATTGCATGTTATCCTATGAAGTATTTGATGCTTGATTTGATACAATGTGTATTGATTTGTTAATACATTGAGTTCTGGACATCAAATGGATGTGTAATTGAGGCATGACTAATGTGGAATTGTGGTAAAAAGGATGAATGTTGGAGTAAGAGTGTTGATAGTGTAAGATGTGAATGAATTGTATTGGTTTCACTGGACAGATTTCACTGAATAATCATCTATTTTTAAGCCATAACTACATCTGTAGATATCCAAATGGGGTGATTTTTATTTTGGATTAAACTATACTCATATGCCTACAACTTTCATTAAGGAATGTAATTTTGTTTCTATCCTGAAGGATGATGAAATTTGGATCAAAGTTGAAATTAAGATTCTGTCATTAGCTGGGAGCAGTATGTAGTATTTTGTGGATACCTTTAGAAATACTAACCCAAATTGAATGATCTTGGTATCAATAGAGACTTAAAATATAGAGGAATAATTGTCTAGAAGAAAGTGTTATAGAAATACATCATTTTCTTAATCTTATTGATTATGCAAAGTTGACCCGAATGGGATACTTTCAGCAAAAGCTGGAATAATGAATGAGTGTGTGAATAATGAATAAGTGTATGAATTTTGGAATTTTTGAAGTACAATTGATGTTTACATCAGTTTAGTAAGGAATCATACCTAAGAATTTGTCATAAACATGCATCATACATATTCAGTATATATAAATGAATGCTTAATCATGAACAATAGTGATTTGTATATGTGTTAAATGTTATAAAGGAACGCATAGAGCGACCACTTCCATATATTGCCAGGACTTTGAGGCAATAAGCAATAAGGAAGCTTTTGTGAGTAATCTTAGATGGTCACACCTTACTTTGTTCTGCTTGTTGAATTTGATTTATGCTGATTGTGTTGAAATTTCGGACAATGATTTTCCGAGGCGTTTGATGCATGTTTATATCATTGGAAGTGCTACTTGTGTGTGAATATGATTGACTACTTGCTTTGCACATAAAATGTCTGAAATGACTTTGTTTTGTTTTAAAATTGTTGAGTCCTAGTTGTGGGTAAATAGGCATGCCTAGAAGGGTCTACAACTGCTCCTGTGACACTTCGGTGTCGAGACAGCGATCTCTCTTGTGACACTTCGGTGTCGAGACTTTAATCTCTCTTGTGACACTTCGGTGTCGAGACTTCAGTCTCTCCTGTATGAGTCACGTTACTCACTTCTGTAGATGGCTTAGCAGTCATCTGATTTTATGTTCTGATATATGTTTGATTCTGACATAAACAAATTTGTATTATGATTTTAAAGGGTTTATACCCTTTTTTGATATTCAACTCTGTTAACTATAAAATTTGTTCTAAAATGCATTATGTCTATTTTATTGTTAAACCAATATGTTAAAGCATGCTTATGCTATTACATGATTCAGTATGATGAGTTATCACTTTATATATATAGATTAGTTATTATACACTAAGCTATATACTTAGCATGGTGGATTTGCCTCGTGTAGGTTCAGATAGAAGAGTTTAAAGATTGGGACAAGGACAACGGCATTGGCCAAAGTAGCTAGTGTTTTTGTTTCTGGAAAAATGTATTTTTGTGTTTGGTTGAAGTTGTATTTCATTGTAAAGAGACTTTGTAATTTGTGTTTTGTTTACTGGTTTGTAATAACCTTAATATGGGTTAACTTTTGTACTTATGGAATGTTTTGGGATTTTACAACAATATGTTTGATATGTTTTGATTCTATGAAAGTTCTAAATGAATCATAATATGTGTTGCTTGAGTTTCAAAAATGCATGTAAGGGATTGTGTTTGAGATGTGTAAGTTCTGTATGTATGGGTGTAGCATCTGCATATCCTATCCTTCTAAGGGGTAGGCGGGTGTTACATTGTTTGGTATCAGAGCATGGTTTAGGCGATTCTAGTTTAACCAGCGCTTAACTATTGCTTCTATTTGAGTTTACAAGTTATGTTTTGGCCTAATGCGATGTCCCATCTTTTGTCTATAGAATTAACAATGAAAGGATCTCGCGATGTTGTTGACGAAGTTTCTGAGAGCAATCAACCAGAACAAACTCGTCCAGTAATATCTGGACCCTCTGGGGTCAATCGAGGTGAAGCTGAAGTGCCACCTCCTCCTCTAGCTTAGGGAGAGGCTTTGATTAAGCTGTCCCAGGATATTTTGACATTGTTGCATCATATGACTTCACCCAAGGCTCCAATTGATCAATTGCAGAAGTATGGAGCGAAGGAATTTACTGGGACATCTCTGGAGGAATTTGAGAGAGCTGAATTCTGGATAGAGAAGGTGAAGAGGGTGTAGATGAGATCAATTGTCTAGCAGAGCAGATGGTGCACTGTGCTGTCTCCCTTCTGCAGGGAGCAGCTTATGAATGGTGGAAGTTTGTTCTAAGGAGTCCTCAGCTACTGATGCCTCTGGCTTGGAATTTCTTTACCCAAGAGTTCCAAGCAAAATATATTACGGAGGCTTACAAAAAGGATAAGTGGAGGCAATTTTTGAGTTTGAAACAAAGAAACTTATCGGTTGCTGAGTATGATCAGGAGTTCAACTGACTCAGTAAGTATGCCTCTGAATCTGTACTTACTGAAGAGTTCCGATGTCATTAGTTCGAGGATGGATTGCATGATTCCATCAAGGAGCATCTAGCGGTATTTACTTTGTTGCAGCAAGTGACTTACCATCAACTGGTACAGGCTACAATGAAAATTGAGAGACAGGAAATGGTCAGGAGAGAAAGAAGTCAACGGAGGGGTTTTGTTAGAGGAGGTTAGTCCTCCGGTAAACGAAGTCAGGAAGGTACTTCCTCTACACAGGAAGTTGCTCAGAGATCTGTGACTCGGGGAAGTCGACAAAACTTTCCCAATCGACTATCTCTAGTAAGGGTTCCTCTGGGGGCCGAGGTTCTGGTGTCCCGGAGTGCCCTCATTGCTCTGTTCATCATTGGGGTGTCTGTTGGGGAGCTACAGGTGCATATTTCGCTGTGGCAGTGCTGAGCATATGATAGTAAATTGTTCTCTAAGATAGTATTAGATACCACAAGCTAGTAGAGAGGTCTCCCATGCATCTACTGGGAACAGAAGACGAGGTAGAGGTCGAGGAGGATATAATCAGAACAGGACTAATCCGAGTTCCCACTTATAAACTATAAATCGACCAGTTGTGTCTTCTGTTTCTGCTCGATCTTATACACTGAAAGCTCATGAGGATTAGGATGCACCAGATGTTATTGTTGTATTGTTTCTCTCTTTAATTCTGAAATTCATGCATTGATTGACCCTGTATCTACTCATTCGTATATTTGTGTTGGAGAAATGTTTGATATGGAGGTGCCTATAGATTAGTTAGAGTATGACATGCATGTGACTAGTCCTCTGGGTAGTAGTATGTCGGTTAATTAGGTGTATAGGAACTGCTCTATTATGATCCAAGGAAATAATTATGTAGCAGATCTAATCAGATTACCTTTCCATGAATTTGATTTGATTTTGGGTATGGAATGGTCGTCTAAGCATCGAGTAGTAATTAACTGTAATACTAAGACAGTTGTGTTTAGGAGACCTGATCAGTCTGAGATAGTATTGCATGGCGTTCACACTAGTTCTTTAACTAATGTGGTATCTGCTATACAAGCTCAGAAGCTTCTCAGGAAGGGATGTAAAGCATATCTAGCTTTTGTAATTGAATCTAAGAAGGAGGTTGGTAAATTGCTAGATATTCCGGTGGTGAATGAGTTTCCAGATGTGTTTCCGGAGGAATTGCCTGGACTCCCTCTTGAAAAGGATGTGGAGTTATCTATTAAAGTTATGCCTGGCACTGCTCCTATATCCAGAGCATCGTACAGAATGGCTCCTACTGAACTGAAGGAATTGAAGATACAGTTACAAGAGCTTTTGGATAAAGGGTTTATTCAACCCAGTGTGTCATCGTGGGGAGCACTAGTGTTGTTTGTTAAGAAGAAGGATGGCACACTACAGATGTACATCGATTATAGACAATTGAATAGAGTCACAGTGAAGAATAAGTATTTGTTGCTAAGGATTGAAGACTTTTTTGATCAGTTGAAAGATGCAGGAGTGTTTTCAAAGATAGATCTGTGATCAGGGTATTATCAACTTCGGGTAAAGGATGTGGATGTATCGAAGACTGCATTTAGGACCCGTTATGGACATTATGAATTCCTAGTAATGTCATTCGGGTTAACTAATGCTCCAGTAACATTTATGGATCTGATGAATAGAGTGTTCAGGCCTTATTTAGATCAATTTGTTGTGGTGTTTATAAATGATATCCTGGTTTATTCTATGGATGAACAGGACCATACTGAACATCTCCGAATTGTGTTACAGACCTTGTGGGAAAAACAGTTGTATGCTAAGCTGCGTAAGTGTGATTTTTGGTTTCAGGAGATATCATTTCTAGGGCATGTTGTCTCTTTTGAGGGAATTAGAGTTGATCTTAGTAAGATAAAAGCGATTGATAATTAGAAGCCACCACGGAATGTGATTGAAGTGAGAAGTTTTCTGGGTCTAGTTGGTTATTACCGTTGGTTTGTTAAGGGGTTCTCAATGATAGCATCCCCTTTAACTAAACTGTTACAAAAAGGAGTGAAGTACGAATGTTCTGATAGATGTCAGAGTAGTTTTGACCAACTGAAAAGTATGCTTATCGAGGCTCCTGTATTGGTCCAACCTATTTCTGGTAAGGAGTATGTTTTGTTTAGTGATGCATCTGGAACTGATTTGGGTTGTGTTTTGATGCAGGAAGGAAAGGTAGTTGCTTATGCCTCTAGGCAACTAAAAACTTATCAATAGAATTATCCTATTCATGATCTGGAACTTGTAGCAATAGTGTTTACCTTAAAAATCTAACGGCACTACTTGTATAGTGAAAGGTGTAGAATTTTCACGGAACATAAGACTCTGAAGTATTTGTTTACCCAGAAAGAACTCAATCTGAGACAACGACATTGGTTGGAACTGTTCAAGGACTATGATTGTATTGTGGATTATCATCCGGGTAAGGCTAATTTTTTGGCAGATGCCTTGAGTCAGAAGACCATTTCAGCATTATCACTTAAGTAGAGTGAATGGGAATTTGTATCTGATGGAGCTTTAATAGCTCAGTTTAAAGGAAGGCCTATCTTAAGACAAGAAATTTGTGATGCTCAGAGAGCTGATGATAAGTTACAACAACTTATCTTGGTTACTTAGGAAGGTAATTAGTCTAATTTTTCTATGAAAGGAGATGGTGAATTGTATTATAAAGATCAGTTATGTGTGCCAGTTAATGATGAACTTAAGAAAAAGTTGTTATTTGAGGCTTATAATACAATCTTTACTATGCATCATGGGGGAAATAAAATGTATCAGGATCTGAAGTAGTATTACTGGTGGTTAGATATGAAACTGGATGTTGTAGATTATGTAGCAAAATGTCTGATATGCCAGCAGATTAAAGCTGAGCACTAGGTTCCATCCTGTTTGTTACATCCTATTTCTATTCCTTAGTGGAAATGGGATAACATTACCATGGATTTTATCACTGTACTTCCTCTCACTCAAAGGAAGCATGATGCGATATGGGTGATTGTGGATAAGTTTACCAAATCCACTCATTTTCTGCCTGTTCATGCTGACTATTCTTTGGATAGACTCGTGGATTTATATGTGAATGAGAAAGTGAGATTGCATGGAGTACCGTTGTCGATTATTTCTGATTGTGATCCTCGATTTACTTCGAGATTTTGGAAAAGTTTATAGAAAGCATTGGGCATTCAAGTTAAGTTTAGTACTGCTTTCCATCCCAAAATAGATGGACAATCTGAACGAGTTATATAGATATTGGAAGATATGTTGCGGGGTTGTGTTTTAGAGTTTCTCGGGAGTTGGGATAATTATCTGACTCTGATGAAATTTGCTTACACCAACAGTTATTAGACGAGCATTGGCATGGCGCCTTATGAAGCGTTGTATGGTAGGAAGTGTAGAACTCCTATATGTTGGACCAAATTGAGTGAAAATAAGATTATCGGGCCTAAAATTGTGAAAGATACTAAAAAAAAGATTCAGATTATTCAATAAAAGTTGAAAGCTGCTAGTGATAGGCAGAAGTCTTATGCTCACCTAAAAAGGAGAGATATTGACTATCAAGTGGGCGATAAGGTATTCTTGAAAGTGTCACCGTGAAGGAATATACTTTGATTTGGTAAGAAGGGTAAACTTAGTCCGCGATACATTGGCCTTTACGAAATTCTTAAAAGAGTTGGACCAGTAGCTTATCAGTTGGCTCTTCCTAAAGAATTGGCCAAGCTATATGGTATGTTCCACATTTCTATGCTAAGAATTCGGTATGATGTGACACATAAAATTCCAGTGCAAGAAATTCAGGCACAACTGAATTTGTCTTATGAAGAAGGGCCTGTTTCTATATTAGCCAGAGAAGTTAGACAACTTAAGAACAAGCAAATACTGTTGGTGAAAGTACTCTAGCAACATCATGGACTCGAGGAAGCAACATGGGAACCAGAAGAGACCATGAGGGCTTAGTAACCTCAATTATTTTGATCAGGTATGAATTTCGAGGACGAAATTCTTTTAAGGGGAAGAGAATTGTAAGGCCCTAAAATATGCCCTAGTTTAAATGATACATGTTCATGAAAGTATACATGAGATAGAAGTTAAAAATTATGCTATGATTTGAATGTGAAAGGCATATGACTTAAATTATGGTTTAATGAAACATACTTAGAGAATTGGAATTTATTTGTCATCATTAAAGAATTAAGGTATTAATTTTGGGCCCGGGTCTTGGAATATACGACATGGATGCTTTACGTAAGGTTTGGGTGAAAATTTAGTGAAAAGAAGGCTTGAAAGTACTTAAAAACTCAATATTGAAGTGATTTTTGCAAGACTAGTGTGTCACCCTCGTGCTTGAGCATGAGGGTGACATTTAAATGGTGACGAGTGCACGAGGGTGACATCCAGTGTGACTTTTAATTTGACACTCAAACTTATAAGTGTCATATATTTTGATTCAGATGTCCCAAAATTACAAACTTTATACTGTTAGAAATCCAAGAGGATAAGCTACAACTTTTATGGAGATAACTTTTTCCAATTCGGCCTAAATCAATACAGTTCATGGTTTATACGTGGTTAATTGCTTGGTGACATCTAAGTGTGACACTTAAACTTGTAAGTGTCATATATTTTGATTCTGATGTCCAAAAATTACAAACTTTATACTCTTAGAAAGCTAAGAAGATAAGCTAAAACTTTCTTGTAGACAAATTTGTAAAATTCTGCCTAAATCAATATATTTTATTGATGGATAATACGATGAATAATTCTTGGTGACAAATGGCAGCTCCTAATTGGGACAAATGTAAAACATGCAAGAAGACACATGTTGTTACCATGTGGTGACACCTAGCATTGGAGAGAAGACAAGTTTTCTACTGAGATGTTCTGTTTTGCTGAGTTCTTCTTCAACTTATTCTCACACCACTGAAACTCCCTCTCTCACTCACACCTCCTGAATTTTCTACTTGCATTTTTTGGTCATCTTCTTTACTTGATGAAATTGCATGCTACTGCATTAAGGAAGCTAGATCCTGCCATTGTTCTCTGTTGCTGTCCTCTTGGTTTTCTTAATATTGGAGTTGTAATTTTTGCTTGAAAAAGGCTAGAGTGGCTTGCTCATTGAAGGAGGAAATTGTGTTAAAGAAGGTATGAGAATACTAATCTTGATTGTATGTTATCCTATGAAGTATTTGATGCTTGATTTGATACAATGTGTATTGATTTGTAGATGCATTGAGTTCTGGACATCAAATGGATGTGTAATTGAGGCATGAATAAGGTGGAATTGTGGTAAAAAGGATGAATGTTGGAGTAAGAGTGTTGATAATGTAAGATGTGAGTGAATTGTACTAGTTTCACTGGACAGATTTCACTAAATAGTCGTCCATTTTTAGGCTCTAACTTGACCTGTAGATATCCAAATGGGGTGATTTTCATTGTGGATTAAACTAAACTCATATGCCTATAACTTTCATTAAGGAATGTAATCTTGGTTCTGTCCAGAAGGATGATGAAATTTGGCTTAAAGTTGAAATTAAGATTCTGTCATTAGTTGGGAGTAGTATGCAGTATTTTGTGGATAACTTTATAAATGTTGACCCAAATTGAATGATCTTGGTATCAATAGAGACTTAAAACATAGAGGAATAATTGTTTAGAAGAAAGTGTTATAAAAATACATCATTTTCTTAATCTTATTGATTATGAAAAGTTGACCCGAATGGGATACTTTCAACAAAAGTTGGAATAGTGAATGAGTGTGTGAATAATGAATAAGTGTATGAATTTTGGAACTTTTGAAGTACAATTGATGTTTACATCTGTTTATTAAGGAAACATACCCAAGAATGTCTCATGAACATGCATCATACATATTCAGTATACATAAATGAATGCTTAATCATGCACAATAGTGATTTGTATATGTGTTAAATGTTATAGAGGAACGCATAAAGTGACCGCTTCCAGATATTGCCGGGACTTCGAGGCAATAAGTAATAAGGAAGCTTTTGTGAGTAATCTTAGATGGTCACACCTTACTTTGTTCTGCTTGTTGAATTTGATTTATGTTGATTGTGTTGAAATTTGGGACAATGATTGTTCGAGGCGTTTGATGCATGTTTATATCATTGGAAGTGCTACTTGCATGTGAATATGATTGACTACTTACTTTGCACATGAAATGTCTAAAATGACTTTGTTTTGTTTTAAAACTGTTGAGTACTAATTGTGGGTAAATAGGCATGCCTAGAAGGGTCTGCAGCTGCTCCTGTGACACTTCAGTGTCGAGACTTTGGTCTCTCCTGTGACACTTCAGTGTCGAGACTTCGGTCTCTCCTGTATGAGTCTCGTTACTCGCTTCTGTAAATGGCGTAGCAGTCATTTGATTTTATATTCTGATATATGTTTGATTCTGACATAAACAAAATTGTATTATGATTATGAAGGGTTTATACACTCTTTTGATATTCAGCTCTGTTAACTATAAAATATGTTCTAAAATGCATTATGTATGTTTTATTGTTAAACCAATATGTTAATGCATGCTTACGTTATTACATAATTCAGTATGATGAGTTATCACTTTATATATATATATTAGTTATTATTCATTAAGCTATATGCTTAGCACGGTGGATTTGCCTCGTGTAGGTTCAGATAGAAGAGTTTAAAGATTGGGACAAGGACAATTGCAATGGCCAAAGTAGCTAGCGTTTTTGTTTCTGGAAAATGTAATTTTGTGTTTGGTTTAAGTTGTATTTCATTGTAAAGAGACTTTGTAATTTATGTTTTGTTTATTGGTTGTATGGGTTGACTTTTGTATGTATGGCATGTTTTGGGATTTTACAATAATATGTTTGATATGTTTTGATTCTACAAAAGTTCTAAATGGATCATAATATATGTTGCTTGAGTTTCAGAAATGCAAGTAAGGGTTATAAACTTTACAACCTAATCAGTGGCAAAATTATTATGAGCAGAAGTGTTTTATTTGATGAAAATGCAAGTTGGAAATGGAAAGAAACAGAACAAGGAGTAGAGATGGTAGAACCAACAGACGATGATGCTAAAGGTGCTGAAATTCAACAACAAATGGGCAGTTCAAGTAACAATGCAAATGGTTCAAGTAACGGTACAACATCAGTAAGAAGAACAGTCACAAGATCAGTAACTAGAGCTGCCATGCAGACTGATTCTAATCCAGAAACTCCAGCAAGGAAGACCAGAACTTAGCAAGAATTGTATGAGACTACTCAAGTGTTATATGTTGCAGTAGACCCCACATCCTATGAAGAAGCGGCAGAGAAGGAAGAATGGCGTTAAGCAATGCCAGAAGAGATGGTAGCAATTAAAAAGAACCAAACATGGCAACTAGTTGAACTTCCCGAGGGAAAACATGCAATAGGGGTCAAATGGGTATTTAGGACAAAGTTTGGTGCAAATAGGCGTGTGCAGAAGTACAAGGCAAGGTTAGTAGTAAAGAAATATGCTCAGAAGTATGGAGTAGACTATGAAGAGACCTTCCCACTGGTGGCTAGATTTGAGACAATGAGGTTGTTATTGGCATTAGTAGCTCAATTAAAGAAACCAGTCTACCAATTTGATGTAAAATCAACGTTTCTCAATGGAGAACTATTAGAAGAGGTGTATGTTGAGCAACCAGAGAGATTTGAAGTAAAAGGTAAAGAAGATTGGGTGTACAAGTTGGTTAAAGCACTGTATGGATTGAAATAGGCATTAAGGGCATAGTACAACAAAATTGACTCTTATTTTATAAATTCTTGGTTTGATAGAAGTAAGAGTGAGCCTAATATCTATGTTAAGAAGAAAGGAAAAGATGGTTTCTTGATTGTTTGTTTATATGTTGATGATATAATTTACATGGGCACTAATGAGGAATTGATGGAAGAATTCAAGGGAAGCATGAAAAAGAATTTTGAGATGTCAGGTTTGGGTTTGTTACACTAGTTTCTTCGATTAGAAGTGGATCAAGAAGAAGTATCTTTGTATCATAAAGGAAGTTTGCTAGAGATTTGCTCAACAAGTTTGGGACGTAAAATTGCAAGGCTGCAACAAACTCCCATTAATGTAAATGAGATATTAGTAGGAGAAGATGGCACTGGAGCAATAGATGCAACCAGGTTCAGAAGCCTAGTTGGTGGCTTAATTTACCTAACTCACACAAGACCAAACATCTCATATGCAGTATCTATAATCTCTAGGTACATGCAGAATCCAACCAAACATTACTTTGGCACAACAAAGCAAGTATTGAAATACATTACTGGCACAATCAATTACGGACTCTAGTATGGCAACTCAGGAACATTTAATCTAATTGGCTATAGTGATAGTGATTGGACAGGTTGTGCAGAAGATAGAATAAGCACTTCAGGGTATGTTTTCTCTCTCGAAATAAGTGTGGTTTGTTGGAGTTCAAAGAAGCAAGCAATTGTGGCTCTATCATCTTTAGAAGTTGAATACACAACAGTGAGTTTAGCAACATGTCAAGCATTATGGTTGAGAAGAATCCTCGCTGACTTTGATCAGGTGCAGCAGCAACCTACACCAATTTTTTGTGACAACTAGTCAGCCATTACAATGGCCAAGAATCTCATCTTCCATAGAAGAACAAAACATATTGATATTCGAGTACACTTTATCAAAGATTTAGTGGAAGAAGAAGTGGTGGAATTGAAGCACATTAATTCAGAAGACCAGAATGCTAATATTCTGACGAAGACCAAAAATAACAACTATACCAAAAAATATTGTTTAGAAGCAGTTTTGTAAAAAATGTAGGAGTATTTCCTGGTATAGTTGTTATTTTTGCTATATGTTTTGTAGTGGTTAGTTTTTAGAATTAGTGGTTAGTTATTTTTAGAAAAGTAGTGGATGATAATTCAGGTGAGTAGTAGTTCTTTAAATAGTCTATGTAAGTTTGTGCAAGAAATTAATAGAAATGTGGTTCTTTTTATCCATAAACTTTTTTCTCTATTTCTACAAATGCTTGTACTATAGTGCAGGTTAGTTATTACCACATATAACTCAAGATTTTCTGCCAATCTTTTTTAGGCGAGTTTTTTGGTATATCATTATATCCAGGGAAGTCAAAATAATTACAACGTCCATCCCATCTAAAATTTTAAGAATTTGTTGATAATTAGAATATATTTGTTGATCGGGTTGACTAATCGGTTTTAAATTTAACCGGTTAGTTACAACAATCCAACATGGTTTACTTTAAAACTGTGTCATGATGGGAAGATTCAAGACATTCAGAATGATT
>JANQBM010016312.1:0-11947 GCA_025594535.1 Erythroxylum domingense | reverse complement strand
AAATTATCGAAAATGGGCATAAATGGCTAAGTGCTAGCCTCTTCCAACGCCTCCTCTAATAAAGTCACAAGCTTGGATGTGTCTTGGTGTTCCTCTATAGATGTTTTGGCCTCCTCATATACTTGACTTGTGATTTGGGCTTGAACAAAAGCTTGCATTGCTTGTTTAAGCCTTGAAACTTGCTGCGTTATAATTGAACTACTTAATATATGTAACTTGTCAGGTTGATCTGTAAGGCATGAAACTCTATTGCGAAGGTTGGTTGTATCACTTATTGACAAATTGGTACTAACGAAACTTTTCAACTGCACTTTTGTGATGTGGAACATCCGAATCAACCCCGAGACTTGGAACCTTCAACTCCTTGGCCGAAAGCGTAATATTTTACTTCTAATGAATATTGGAACTTTACTCAGACAGCTGCCTTTATAAGAGCTATTAAACGACGAAACAATTTCTGGCACTCCGAATCAAATCTCAAAAGTGTCTATTTATATGCTGCTGCTTTCGTCTCTGACCAGGAGAATGCATGTCGCTACTTGCAATTAAAGCGTGATAACATCACAGCATGGGCATTTTAGAGCGAGCTGCTTTCCTGAGAACTTACCGCCAACTGTGCACGCTTTCAATGAGCCCGAGAAATCAGCTCCAGCACAAAAACATCAACTTAGATAATGCACTTGTACTCTTCGAGAGAAACCCATCTGTCCTAAACGTCTCGTCCTGGAATAAATTGCTCTCTCGCTGCATGCGGAGCAATCAAATTCAAGCCGCCGAATACCTGTTTGATAAAATGCCTGTTAAAGACATTGTTACCTGGAACACCATGTTATCAGCCTTTAACAAAGCCAAAAACCCGGATCTAGTGTGCAAGTATTTCTTTGGATTGCAAGAGATCGGCCTGATGCCCTGTGAACGTACAGTCGCGATACTGCTTAGTGCATTTTCGGATGCCGCGTATAGTGTGTTGGTGCCTCAGATTCATGTGCTTGTAGTGTGCTTGGGGCTAAAATTGAGTGTCTTTGTCGGCTCTGCTCTGATAAGAGCATATGCAAGTGCAGGAGATCATTTTGCATTAGGTAGAGTCTTTGATGAGATCGCAGAGAAAAATGTTGCTTCTTGGAATGCATTGATCTCGGGTTACATGGAACTTGGATGCATGGTGAAGGCACAAAGAGTTTTTGATGTGATGCCCGAGAAAGACATGATATCCTGGACTAATTTGGTTCATGGGTACATTGCCAACAAGAGAATTGACAAGGCTAGGACAATGTTTGATAAGATGGACAAAAGGGATGTTGTTTCATGGACTGTAATGATTAGTGGATATGTGCAAGATGAGACTTATACGAAGGCCATGAAGCTTTTTCGTTTGATGGTGGATTCAGGGACCAGACCAAATGATTTTACATTTTCTTGTGTTTTGGACGCTTGCTCTGGATGTTCATCTCTTCTAATGGGGCAGCAAGTTCACTCAATCATTTTAAAATCTGGTATACCAGAAAATGTATACTTATGGACTTCACTTTTCGATATGTATGGGAAATGTGGTGAAATTGATGCTGCTTTTTCCATTTTTGATTCTATGGAAATTAAGAATTTAGTGTCTTGGAACTCCATAATAGGATGTTATGCCAGGCATGGGCTTCCAACTAGAGCACTGGCAGAGTTTGAGAGATTGATAAAATGTGGCGTCATTCCCGATCAAATAACATTTATCAACGTATTGTCTGCATGTGCACATGGAGGATTAGTAACAGAAGGGGAAAAGCACTTCGAATCGATGAGCATAAATTATGGCATAGAAGCAGAGTTGGAGCATTACACATGCATGGTGGACCTCTATGGGAGAGCTGGTCAGCTGGAGAAAGCGGAGAAATTGATCAAAGAAATGCCATTTAGGCCTGACGTGGTTCTGTGGGGTGCATTGCTTGGAGCTTGTGGCTTGCATTCAAGCTTGGAACTTGGCGAGTTTGCTGCAGAGGGTATCCGCATGATGGAAAAAGATCATCCTATAGCTTATTCAATGTTGTCAAAGATTCATGGAGAAAGAGAGCAGTGGACCAACATAATTGAACTGAGGAAAATTATGAAGGACAGGGGTGTTCGAAACCAGAAGGCTGGGAGTTGGATTGAATGTCCTGTGGATGTAAGCTGAAACCAGAGCAATTCACATTATATTATCCCCTAGTTTAAACATTCATTTGGATATCATAGGCCTTCTCCGGGTTGATTTGTGATATCATGTCGTGACGTTGGCAGTAGTAGTGTGAAAGTACCTAAAACAGGACCAGGGATCGACATATTCAGGACAGTTGAGAGACGTACACAGTGAAGGGCAGTTTAAAGAAAGAATCAAGCTCACTTTGACTAATATGATCGTCTGGAATTGTCCCGACTTCTAATGATGTAAACTTCAAACTTCCACCCCAACGTGAACGAACAAATCGAGTGTTGAAAGAAAGGATCTCTAGGTTGACGTGCTAGCTCATGACTTGGTGGTTCCATATTATAGGCCAGCAAACTCAGGAATTTTCTCCATGGGTTGAAACCGAATTAATTGTATGATAAGGTACGACACCGCAAACTCAACAGGAAGTGCATAATCATCTTGCAAGATATGATTGTGAATTCCCCTGCATCCTTTATCAAGCTGTGTTGCTGCTCAAGAGTCTGAGCTCCAGTACACGCTAAACAAACTCCTCTACTTCAATAAACCACTAGATGGGCCACTTTTTGCTTCCCCTATTGTCATTACAAAAACACCCGCCCATTTGATTACACAATTCCAAAATGGACAAACGTGATTTAGACCGTCTGTAATACTGAAACTGCATTAATCCAGAAATTACCACAAAGATTGTTCACATTCATTCATTTTTGTTTCAAATGTTACAAAAAATGGCAACTAAGAAACGTTGAAAACCAAATATGGACTGTCGATAGTACAATAGGAAATGATTGCTAGGCCTAATGATACAAACTTTTCCTCCAGCCACTAATCCATTTTAACGTGCCACAAATTAGTTGTAACCCAACTGCTCCCAATAGCAAAGCCACATTCTTTAAATAGTTCGGCGGTAATTCTTTAATCTTTCAGGCCGTGCCCTTTCACTTTTTGTTTTTACTCTCTTCCCTTTCTCTCTCTCGTTTCTTGTACAGCTTCTCAAGAACCCGCTTGGCTTCGCATTGAGGAAAATTCGTCAAATCATAGTAGTGTGGCGCAACGTCTACAAGCCTACGTTCAACAAACTTTTTTGTTAGAATCTATAGAACAAGCATTAGAAGATCCAGCAAATATGAAAATCCATAAGGTTTCCAATAAACCTTCATGTTTCAATAGTGAAACATCCAACAATCACAAGAAAAAAGAAACCATTACGGGCTAACGTCAAGCAAAACAAACATCATCCTAGACAGGTTGAACATAGAGATAAGAAAGAGTAGAATACTAACCATTCACCGCGAATATCTGTCACTGTACGAATAAAATTCCTGCTGGTTAGCACATACTCGTTGTAAATAACCCACTCTGGCTTGTGATCCAGACAATTTGAGGGATGTAAGTGTACCACCTGTAGAAGGAAATACAAAATCATAAGCCTTGATATTCCATCACTTGTATTTGAAGTTGCCAATACTCCAGCAAGAATAACACAACAATGTAAGAAGGCCTCGTTATCTTCTCACAGCTAGGAAAGAGCCTTAAAATATGGAGCATGAAAAGATCAAATCTTGATACTAGTGTTACAGGGATAGCAGATAAACTCCAAACATACTTGGTTGTCCTTTACTGTCAAGTAGTGTCCAGTCCGTTCAAGGTGAGCAACCTGCATAAAATAACCTGCTAGCATGGCCTTTCTAATGTTGACATAGTAATCACGGCTGGAGAAGTCTGTGCTGCATAACTTGAGGTTAAACCTGGCCATGATGCGTACAAGCTGTTGCCTAACATTATCAGCAGCTTTGAGTGCTCTGTGGTTGATAAAATTTTCATAGCACCAAGATGGATCCTCATCTGCAGCCCACCAAAAACAGTGACCTCATAAGTATGGCATTTCTGTAAAAACTCCAGAGAATGAAGTATAAAGAAGAGTAGATACTCACTGTTCTGTTTATATGCATGATATACATTTAACAACGTCAAGTGATCTCCATCTATGTGCCCAAACCTAGCCTTCGCTTCATCAGCAGCTTTTTGAGCCTCCCTAGGGCGGACAAAGCAATTGGGTACTAAAGACAGAATTTGGTTATCACAGAAGAGGCCCATTGAAGGTCAGCAGATGCATACAGGCGAGACGAGACCATTTGCTTGATGAGATAATACTGAGAAACTGCAACTATCTGCATCAGCACCTACTTAGAATCCGATGGTACATGCCAACCGGGGGCATGGAACCCATACAAGACAGTTGCTGATGACAACCTAATTTGACACAAATTGTTCAACTGCATGCATGCATATTATCTACACATGCAAGTAGTTAAACAACTATCACAATGTGCAGAGAACCAGTTCACTAGTTCTCTGCACATGCATGCCATATGCAAAGGATGCATCATCTCAAGTAATGATCCCCAATGGCATCTAGAATAACACCAGACCTTGAGACTGACACAAAGAAGTAACATAGTAACTGATAATACCTGAAAGCATGGCAGAAATCGACAAGATCTCATTTGAGCAATTGAATTCCGGACTTACAACCAGCATCTTGGACATCTGAGGATCTAATGGAAACTCGCTCATTATTTCCCCCAGCTTTGTCAAGTTCCCTTCATCATCTAATGCTCCCAAATAATTCAGAACCTCTAAAGCTCGCATCAATGTCTCGGGTGCAGGAGGGTCCATGAAATCAAAATGAACTAGATCATCAATCCCCAGCTTCTTCAATGTCAGAACTGTATTTGCAAGATTTGACCGCAATATTTCCGGATAAGTCTGAGGTTGGAGATCTTGATTGAAACTTTTCTCAGTATAGAGTCTGAAACATTTTCCTGGCTGAGTTCTACCAGCACGACCTGCCCTTTGGTGGGCACTTGCCTTTGATATTGGGGACACTAACAATGACTCAACTCGCACTCGTGGGTTATAAACTTTTTGCTTAGCAAAACCTGGGTCAATAACATAAACAATGCCATCTATGGTCAAAGAAGTTTCTGCAATATTTGTCGACACAACAATCTTCCTTCCAGCAGGACCACCCTCATTCAGAGGTGGTGGAGCAGGTTCAAAAATTTTCTGTTGCATTGCAGGAGGAAGAGTTGAATAAAGAGGCACTGCTTTAACCGGCCCCACTTGATCCCCCATATTTGCAACTTCCTTTGTTATCTTGCGGCATGCATCTTCAATCTCCTCTTCACCAGTTAGGAAGACAAGTATGTCACCAGCCGGTTCACACATGTGTATCTGTACAACAGTCCGAATACCAGCCTCCAAATAATCCCTTTCAGGTTCCTGAGTATAGAAAATCTCAACAGGGTGAAGCCTACCAGGAACCTTCATAAGAGGAGCACCATTAAAGTAACCCTGAAACTTCTCAGCCTCAAGAGTAGCACTCATCACAACGAGCTTCAGGTCAGATCTATTCCTCAGTACTTCTTTAAGAAGCCCAAATAGCACGTCAGTTGCCAGAGTTCTTTCATGAGCTTCATCAAGGATTATAACTTTGTAACGTTCCAAAAGTGGATCAGTCATTGCTTCTCTTAAAAGCATACCATCGGTCAGATACCTGCCACATAATGGAAAGCACCGCATTGGCATACGGTTTAATAAAACTAAAGATCATAAAAGCACTATCCCATCAAATTGAAAACGAACAGATCACAAAAAACTTACTTCAAAACTGTTCTTGCACTGCTACAGTCTTCAAAACGAATACTGTAACCAACCTCTTCACCAATATTCACATCCATCTCCTCGGCAACACGTCTAGAAACAGACATTGCAGCCACTCTCCGAGGTTGGGTACAACCAATCATCATTTTCCTTCGTTTATCTGGAGTTTCTATGTCTACAGCTTCTAAAACAAATTGAGGAATCTGTTACCCAAACATGGTGTATTAGCGGACACATTTAGCATGCCTCCCAAATTAACAGCCATGAAAATCAATCAGAATATTCTCTTGGAAGATTAAATCTAATTAAAAACATTAGTAATACAAAAAATTATTCAAATATAAGATTAAAACTAACCTGAGTAGTTTTTCCACTACCAGTTTCACCGACAAGAACAAGCACTTGGTTATTTTTCAAAGCCTGGAAGAACTCTTCTTTCTGTTGCCATACAGGCAAAGTTCTTCTCTTCTCTAGTATCTCATAGTACCTTTGTGAGTACGGCCTCCCATTCCACCGGTTAATCGAGCTATTACCATTGTTGCTCATCGCCGCCGCGCCGCCACCGTTAGGTTTCGTTATCTTCGCCGAGAGCGATGTCTCGTCAACAACGTCGAACAAGCTCACCTTCCTCTTCCTCTCCGTACCCATTCAAAATCTCCAGATCTCAAGGACCCTCCAAATTGAGAAGAAAATGAGAAGAGAGATTTGAGTCTGTAAACCCTAGAAATACTAAATCAATTGGAAGGAAAAGAGAAGCTACGGCGTGAACGTTGTGTTTTATCACAAGGATAGGAAGTTTCGAGATTTGCTAATTGGTCCCTTGTTTATTATCTTTTTAGCAGCCGGGAAATTTACTTAAATTTCTGTAATTGGGTTTACAGCCCAATATAAACTTAAGGCCTGAAAAGACATGGCTACTCGGGTCATTCAAATGTTCTAGTTTGGGCGGAAAGTGAACTTCTTTTATCATCCAATTTTGTGTTGGAAAAGATGAAAGAAAATATTAGTATGTCACTTGAGTTGAGGTAAAATATCCCTGTTTCTTTTATAATTTCAATATTACAAACCATTTTTATTAATAAAATGTATGTTATAGAATGGATAATTTTAAAAAGAAAGATTTATTAATCTTTTATCAAGTTATTTTAACAAAATTAATTGTATAACTAATTATTTCAACTGTAATCTTATTTTTATTACTAATACTATATATGTGTGTGTGTGAGAGTGTATTTATCGTATTTAGAATTACCATGTAGAAGTGAGCCTTGATTAAAGCTTATACATCGACACGGTTGATGAGTTCCAGAGGCCGAAAATGGAACTGAAGTTGAGGCTCATTTTGTTGGTGACAGGATAAAGGTTCAAGAATAGGCTGGAGGTCAGCGCTTGGGGCTTTGCTGGATCTGGAAGATGACTATCGCTGGACTCTGGAGGATCGGCAGCTACATATAAATGCTTGCATTCAATTGTCATTGTCTAGTCTTCAATGCAGAACGTGGACGATTTTGATAATGCTCAGTATCTTTACGGTGTTGACAGGACAGAACAGAATAGACAACCATTTCCAACAACAGATGCCTATCATCTCCTCTGCACGTGCCATTGCCAACGGACAACGGTCATCGACACCATGTGCCCAGTTGTTTCTTTGCCTTCTTCATTCTTACATCAAACCGAACCTAAATAACCCATTTTGAAGAAAGGATCGACCAGATGAAATATGATTTCAGAAGATTGGAAATGCGGGCGTTCAATCACTGTTGAGTTTGTTTAACTTAAGACAAAGAGCACCAGGGACTTGGCCCAAGTCGTAAGAAGCCACTGGCAGTAGAATAACCCCAAATGTCCAAGGATTCTATGTGGTCGAACTGATAATGTGCCACCAAGTGACTAAGTAGAAATGTCCAAGGATTCTATATAGTCCAACTTGTTAGTAATTTTCCTAAGATTAGACAACAATTAATTATGTTTTTACGATTTTAATAAATTAAAGGTTAAGTGAATCGAAATTTATTCAAATAAAGATGATAAAGTAGCCCGACAAAAGATCTGGTTCAATAAGCTACAATCTACCGAAGAAAATGGAACCTAATTAGTGTGAGCTAGACATGCATGAGAACTGTGACGAGGAGGCCTGATATGGATGCTATATATACAGGGTTAAGCTCTCTTACTTTTGCTGAAGTAAGACATGAACGTTGGGATTCTATAACCCGTTAAGAGGTTCACGGTTTAAAAAAGTTTCAAAAAGATGTTAACGACATCTGGTTTATCGAATTTTGTAAAGGTCGTCATGAAAACGCACGGTTTCGATGTCGAAAAGCTCTTTCAAAGTTATGGAAAGTAAAACATATATTTCTCGTGTTTTCTTCATTCATTCACTTTCATGTTTGATTTTGGGCACGTAACTGAAGAATCTATAGAAGTTTTTAGGGATTTTATATTTGGTAAAGTTATCTTACCAAATTGAATAGTAAAATCTTATTCACGAATGAAAAACATATGATACATATACCATCATTATCTGTTTTACAAAAACGACAACACCTATTACATAAAACACAAAACAACTAAAAACTTATACAACAGTAGTATCCTACACTATACAATAAATACAATACAAATACAGAAATATTCTACAGCCCTCCCTCAAGATGGTGCTTGGTGCCAATCACACAAGCCCAACTTGGACAGCAAAAAAGAAAAAAATTGGAGCTGGCAAGGCCTTAGTAAACATATATGCCAATTGAAACTTTGAAGGAATATTTTGAGGTAGAACGAAACCTTCTTTATACTTATCGCGAACCAAATGACAATCAATTTCCAAATACTTAGTCCTTTCATGAAAAATAGGATTAGTAGTATTATGAACAACAGCCCAATTGTCACACCATAAAGAAATAGGAAAGGAAATGGACACTCGAAAATCTACCAACAAATAAGAAATCAATTGCAATTCACAAATCGTAGTAGAAAGACTACGATATTCAGCCTCCGTGAAAGGCCAAGAAGTAGTAGATTGTTTCTTAGTTTTCTAAGAAATCATAGTGTCACCCAAAAATACACAAAATCCTATTAAAGATCTCCTACTGAAAGGACATGCAACCCAATCCGCATCACAAAATGCTTGTAAAGAACAAGAATTGTTATAAGGAAAGAATAAACCTGTAGATGGAGAGTGTTTTAAGTACTTGAGCACATGAATGACAACCATCCAATGTTGTTCAGTAGGAATCTGAACAAATTGACTCAGCTGCTGAGTCGCATATGTGATGCCAAGTCGGGTAAACCCAAGATAAAGGAGGTGCCCAACCAACGTCTTATGTCTATCTGGATTCACCAATAAAGGAGAACTAACATCATCAAAATGATAGTTAAGAGATAAAAGAGTAGCTGCCCCTTTTGAACAATTCAACCCTGCATCCTTAAGAATATCTAACACATTTTTTCTTTGATTCACATACAAACCACTATCTGACCTAGCAAGTTCCAACCCAAGAAAATATTTTACAGATCCCATGCCTTTAATATTAAACTGGTCATGTAAAAATTGTTTTACTTGTTGAATACAAGTCTCCGTCGGACCCATGATCAATACATCATCAACATACACAACAATAGCAATATAACCATTTTCTTCGGATTTAATGAAGAGACATGCATCATGAGCAAATTGCACAAATTTCTTCTTACAAAGAGAAATAGTAAGCTCATGATTCCATTGTAGTGAGGCTTGCTTAAGACTATATAAAGACCTCCTCAAACGACACACTTGATTGGGACCAGCCTTGGCATATCTTTGAGGAGGTAACTGGTATAACTTCTTATCGATATACCCATGCAAAAAAGCATTATTGATGTCTAATTGATGTAAAGGTCATCCTTTTGCAGCAATGGCTATAAAAAGTCTCACAATAACCATCTTAGCAACTGGAGAAAAGTAGTCAGTGTAATCAACCCTTTTAATTTGATTATAACCTTTCGTTACTAATCTAGCCTTATATCTATCAACACTCCCATCAGGTTTGAGTTTAACCTTATAAACCCATTTAGAACCTTAGCCTTCTTACCCTTCGATAAAACAGTAAGGTCCCAAGTGTGATTATTATCAAAAGTTGCTAACTCAACCTCCATAGCATTCAACCAATTCGAATTAGTTTGAGCTTGCCTCGAAAGAACTAGGTTCTTCAATATTAGACACATTTGCTAAAAAAGAATGATATGCCAAGGTGAGGTTTGAAGAAAGAATAAATGGCTATGTGTAAGGTGTATGAGAAGAATAAGTCATATTAGGGAAAACAGAATGAGCAATATCAGTAACAAATGCATATGAAACAAAATCATTCAACCAATTAGGTCGTTGGGTCACACGAGTACTCCTACGAACAGGAGTTGGAATCTGTGCAAGACCAGTGGAGCAAGGAGTATTATAAGAAGATGGAACTGAAGAATCAGAAGAATCAACATTAAGAATTTCAGTGGACAATGATTCTCGAGATATAACAGGTGTTAAAACATCTGGATTAGGCAAAGGAACTAATTCTGGATCCAAAGAAATAGACTGAAAAGGAAATATATTTTCATATAAAACAACATCTCTAGAAATGAAAATATGATGACTGTGTAAATCACAAAGTTTGTAAGCCTTTTGTCCTGAAGAATAACCAAGGAAAACAGATTTGAAAGCCCTAGGAGCAATTTTATCTTTATAAGGAAAGGTGTTAGAGGCATAACAAAGACAACCAAAAGTTCTCAAAAATGGTAATCTTGTTCCTTCTGGAAAAGAACAGAATAAGGAGACTTCCAGTTAAGAACATGAATTGGAAGCTTATTTATGATATATGTAGCTGTTAAAATGGAATCTCCCTAAAACTGCGTTGGTAAATGGGACTGAAACATAAGAGTTGTAGCAGTTTGCAATAAATGCCTATGTTTTCGTTCAACCACTCCATTTTGTTGTGGAGTGAAAGGAGAGGTTTTCCAGTGTATAATTTCATAGTTGACAAAAATTTCCTGACAACTATGACTCAAGAATTCTGTCCCATTGTCTGTTCTAAAAACTTTGGTTGTAGCATGAAATTGATTTTTAATATGTTTAAGGAATTTCTCTAAAAAGGCAAAAGTCTGACTTTTGTGTTTGACTAAATAGGTTCAGGTTGTTCTAGAAAAATCATCGACAATGTTGAAAAAGTAGTGAGCTCCACTAATTGACCCTTGTTTATAAGGACCCCAAAGGTCCATATGCAATAGTTCAAAGCATGCACATGTACTAATACTGCTCTTAGGAAAAGGAAGTCTAGTTTGTTTTGAGAGATGGCATACATCACACGGTTGGTCAGAAAAATTCAAATTATTGAAGGTATCTTGCAACTGTTACATTACAGTGAAGGATGGATGGCCCAATCTTTGGTGCCAAGACCATCAACAATAGCACTATGACGTTGTATTGACTTATTGATACTTTTATCTAAATGTGTGGTGTAAGACAAAATGGTATTTTTATGAAAAGAATACTTGTCAAGAACATAGAGTCCTGCAATTATCTTTCCAACTGCTAAGACCTCATTAGTCACAAGGTCCTGTAAAACACAAAAGGTTGCATAAAAGGTAAATTTGGTTGAAGATTGACAAGCTAGTTTGTTAACAAAAGTAGGTTATATTTAAACGAAGGTATGTGCAAAGAGGATGATAGACTAAGATTATCACAAAGAATGATATCCCCTGTGAAATATATCGTCTTAACTGTACCATTCGGTAGGTGAACAGGGGTATATTTAGCAACATGTTTAGGTTTATCAAACAAATTAAGATCATGACAAATATGATTTGAAGCTCCTGTGTCTATTATCCAAGAACCACATTCAATTGAATTAACTGAACTAAAAGAATGGTTGAGAATGCTACCTGTAAAATCGATGTAGTGTGCAAAGTTGATGACATCTCCTCCCTTGTCCTTCATCTGAATCTACTTCCCTTGACTTTGCATAAAACTCATAATTCCTTGTTGAATCATTGCTTCCATGTCTTGTTTCCAAATTGGTTCCTTTGTACCCTTCTCTACTGAGTAATCCAAAGGTGAATCACTCATATTTACAAACTCCTTAT
>JANQBM010016305.1:0-11948 GCA_025594535.1 Erythroxylum domingense | reverse complement strand
TTCCCAGGAGGTGGTCTATCTGCTGTAATTCAGCCTATACGTAAATAATACACAATCTCTATATTCTCCCCTATCAACAGATATAACCCTTGTGGGTCTTTATATCTGTGTATATATGTCAAATCAAGAATTTCTCTTATGCTACTTTCACATTATTTTATTTTAACAGTTTTGATTGGCTCTTATTTCAGCATATCATTATACCAGAAATCTTGGAAGATGAATGGTTTAAGAAAGATTATAAGCCCCCTGTCTTTGAGGAGGAAGAAAACACCAACTTAAATGATGTTAAAACTATTTTTAAGGACTCTGAAGTAAGTTTAAAGTGAGTTTGCATCAAATTTTAAGAAGTTTAGGTGAATGTATTTGGAGACACATTTTCTTGTACTTGGTGGGAATCTCTTTTGATATGCGTTCTCTCCAACTTAACAGGAGCACCATGCCATAGAGAAGGAACAACAACCAACAGATATGAATGCATTTGAGTTGATTTCTATGTCAAAATGACTGAATCTTTGGAATTTGTTTGGCGAGGAACAGGTTCACTTATTTAATGCTTCTTTTGTATTAAAATTTCTGTTCTCACACGTATGTTAGCTTGTTGGGTTGTGAGTGTGCAGTTGGATGGAAGATCAACACATCTTCTGCATGCTTCTGACTTTTGTAGAGTAATTGGACCAACTTAGTACACATATATGTGGATGATCTTGTGATTCCATGTTGGTAGTTGCATGTATGCTTTTCCTTATCCCCCAATCTTTCAAGTTTTGAATATATTAAAAAATCATTTTACACTACAAATCAAGGATCTTTTGTTGGAAAGAGAAATAGGTTTGTAGTGGTCATTTGAATGTTTTAGGCACAAATAGCATTGGCTTTCCCGTGAACGTCACAATGTTTTATGATGGACATATATTTGTTGGATTATAAATGAATACTGAAACTCATGCTATCCTCTGATTTTGATTTGATGATTTATGATCAACTACAGGGATTTAAACGGGAAACGAGGTTCGCAGCTAAATGTCCTTCCAATGAGATAGCTCGAAAGATTGAAGCAGCTGTAAAGCCACTTGGTTTTGACGTTTACAAGAAAAACTACAAGGTCAGTGATACTTTTGGAGGATAATTGTCATTCTTATTTAGCTGAAGCACGAGGGGTGGAACTGATCTTTACTTTTCACTCGTTTTTAATAGATGAGGCCTGTACTTGTACTCCTCCTGAGAAGTTTAGGGATGAATAGTTGGTTAGCTGGTGCAATATGACCTAAATGTTGGCCAATTGAACTTCAGTGATCGTGTGAATTTTCATAGTAACACCTAGACTTAAAACACATATTTGATGCTTGAGAAGTATTCGTGCGCAATACATTACTGGTCAACATGCTGTTTAGTAAAACATTGTTCGTGGATGTTGAGGAGATGATGTAAAAGAGAAGCGGTGAATTAGCTGCTAATTGTTGAAAAGAACCTAAGAACAATAGAATTTTGCTGTGAGAGAAATAGTAGAAGTCTTCCAGTTTCAACCAAATGACATATCTGCATCATGTAAGTACCACAAAGATAATTTAAAAACAACATAGTAAGTCACTAGCTATGCAGACTGATGATGGTTTTTGATGTTGATTGTCCTGTAAATGTTACGAATACAGAACTTCCTGCATTATTCGAAAGACAGCAGTAACACAAAAATCAATAATTATGTTATTCCAATTTCTTAAAAAAAAAACTGGACTAGGTTTCATATCATCTACATTGAAAATCACTGTTTTAGTTTCTGTTTATGATTGTCTGAAAATCATTAACAAGGGGACCATTTACCTGATTGCTCGATAATTGATTGTGGTGAATGGATATGGACTTGAATTAGGAGTGATATTATTGTGAGACTCTTTAAGAATATTAAAAATCGTGAGTGTTGGTGATGGCGCAAGTTGGATTGCTTATTTTCTTCTTTCTTTGATGCAGTTCTACAAGAACCTGTCAACTTGTCTTGAGGATGTTGTATGGAGAACTGAAGACGACATGCAAGAAGTGGAGGAGGAACACTAGTGCCTGCCCGTGTGAAATGGCATAATGTCATATTGTTGGATATCTTGATTCTTTACTTCATTCTTTCAGTTTTCTGTACATTTAGAAAATTATGAAAATGTCGTAAACAATAGGAAGGAGTGTTAACTGAAGGAGAGTTACGTCTTTTTGATAAGTTCTCCACCACTAAATTATGAAAATGTGCATTTTTATAAGCATTTGCACCCATATAATACTTCAAAATTTTCTTTTTAAATTTTCATTGATTTACTTTAATATCAAAATTTGAAGAAGTTATATTTTTTAAGAAAATATTATAACAAATTTTATTTCATCTTTTTGGATTTTTATTTTTTCTACTTTTATTAATCCAATTTAAATATTTACCTATTATATCTTTTCTTTTTTCTCTTATACATATTAACCATTCATAACAAAACTTATGTATACATAGTCTTTAATTCTCAAAAACAGCTCGTGTTTAGTTGCTTCTGCTTTATCTACGGGTTGGTGAGTTGTGTTACAGGTAAGACTCCTTGCCTGCCCTTTGTTGCTGATGCTGCTGGTAAGCAAATGTAAGGCCTGTCACGCTCTGCTCGCAAGGTGTTTCACGAGGATGGAAATGGAAATGGCCTGGCTTTCATTAATTATAAAGTATCACTATACGCATACTCTAATGATGATTTGGGCTACATTGCTTGAGAACACTGAACAATACACTATCTACATAGAGATCTTGATCGTCTTCGTCATAGTAATAACAAGATCATCTTCTTCTTCATGACGTCCACTAAGCACCATTGATACTTATTCACTGCCATTCCTCCATATCTGATGAATTCTAATGAAGCTTCATATTGCATAAACGATGATCTACCCTAAGTCTTTTATAAGACATTCCCAAAAAGTTGGAATCTAAACAAAATTCTTTTATATTGTAGAAATTAGACAAGTTTGTAATCACAGAATAAGAAGTTCTTAAATCTGATATTATTGACTATCTATTTTTTATATAACATAATATTTATTACTCTTTATATATATCTGTAGGATTAATCAAGTTATTATAACTCGGGGAAGAAAATAGAGTGTGTGACATCTCAACTTTGATTTACTTTTTATTTGAAAGAGATATAGAACCAAACATCAATTAATTAGTAGCAACTAGTGAGGTAACATTGAAATATGACAACAGAGTACAAGCATACATGTTATCTTGCCCATAATCTTGATAGGTAAGAAAGACAATCCAAAACAAAGTAGTAACAACTATTGATGACTATCTCAATAAAGCAGAACCACGCTTTTCTCCAGTATGGGTTTATACACAAAACTCTAGCTATTCCCACTAAGATAATAACAAATGTCACGGAAAAACTGATGTAAAAAACCTCCATATCAATAGCACCATCGTCAACGTCATCATCACCTGAACTCTCTTTAGTCACTGAAGATGTTGTTGCAGCTTCCTCATGTTTGCAGCTCTTAGGAAGTGGCAACCCACAAATAAAAGGATTTCCTAAATAGCTTGTCTCATCGAAAGCTGCAAATTGAGCAACTCTAGTGGGTGTATCGTCAGAAAGATTATTGAAAGATACATTAAAAACTTTTAAGAAATTTAGTTCTGTAAGAAGAAAAGGAATTGTCCCATTTAAGTTGTTGAAAGAAAGATCTAGAGTCTGTCATATTTAAAAATGGCAAGGGAATAGTTCCTGTTAAATTGTTATGAGATAAGTTTAAAAGTTTGATGTAGTCAATGTTTCCAAGTTCATAAAGAATTGAACCATTTAAGTTATTGCAAGAAAAATCCAATCCAATGAATCTCGTAGATAGAATGGAATCAATTTTATATTCAAAAATATTTCCCTTTACTACTAATTCAAAAACTCCTATCAAAATGGAAAGAGAAATAAAATTAAAATATTTGTCTTTTTTTATAAATGTATGAATAATTAGTAAAAAATAAAGAGAGTTTATTATTTGAAAGATCCAAAAAATATAATGAATTGTTCATCATCCACAAATTAATTGAAATTTCTCCTATAAAATTATTATAATTTAATTGAAGAATTTCCAATTTAAATAATTTCTCAAGTGTTAAATAATTATAATTGAGATCTATAATAATAATATATGTGACAATCAAGCAGTAAATAAATTTCTTATATGATCAAAGAAGCAAGCTTCCATGTATCCAACTCCTGACCTCATCTAATAAGGCAAGTAATACAAGTTTTAGAAGCTATTTGGTGGAGTATATTTATGCACAAATTATATATTTATTTTGTTAGAATTAAGGAATAACCTTAAATAAAAATAATATTATATAAACATTTATTATTAATAATTTTGTTACAAGAAGACATGATGATTCTTGTGATTAAAGTATTTTAATCATAATTCTTAAAAAATTATTTTTATAATTCAAAATTTTCAAAAAAATTCTTTTACTTATACTTTCATTAAAAATAATAATAAAACACATAAACATAAATCATATTTAATTTAATAATTGAAGATAATTATAACAAAATTTAGTTTACAACATGTTTAATAATTGATTTGGGTTTTTATATAAGATAGTATTTAATTAATCCACCTTTATTTTATTGTTATCTTTAACAAAAATTTAAGAGAAGATATTTTTTATAAAATTAAAAATCTATAAAAATTTGAATTTTTTAAAATTAATTAAACTATAAGAAAGCATCATAATTTATCCATAATCTAAATTAT
Organism: Erythroxylum domingense; assembly: GCA_025594535.1. NCBI lineage: Eukaryota > Viridiplantae > Streptophyta > Magnoliopsida > Malpighiales > Erythroxylaceae > Erythroxylum > Erythroxylum domingense. The sequence continues at coordinate 7,181 of JANQBM010016305.1, read as the reverse complement.
AAAACTAAACATCTTTCTTTATTCACATTTGCAGTTAATTAGTCACAAGCTATTGAATTTAACGACTCTATCTGGTTTTACCAAACATAATCTTGGAGTTTCTAGCCATAAATACATTATATTAAACGTTCTACCTATTTTCAACTTATTAACAAATTAATTTGATAAATTGGATTAGGTATATAAACATAATACAATTATAAAGAAAGTGCGCAATTAAAGAAATACATAATCTTGGAGTTCCTGACTAGATCTTGAAAAGAAATGCGTTTGGAAATTATTTAGAAAATCGGCTTATATGTGAACAGCTTGTAGAGAAATGGGCAGGCATGAAAAAAGAAGAATTGGAAAAATTAGTTTAGTACTTTCAACATTTTTTGTGGTGATGGTCCAATCATAAGAGGAAGGGGCAAAAAAAGTGCTATAAACTTTTTAGAAAGTTGTTTTCAATAAAAATCAAAATATTTAAAATAATTTATCAAATTCATTCATTAGTCAAAATCTCCCATTTGGCACGTTACCTTGTTGATCGAACTGTGTGTGACCGTCCAATTATAATTTCGACTCTTAAGTTAAATCAAATCACGAAGACATGGCAATATGTGATGACTAGTTAATATAAATGACGTAACGAGCTACATTATATTTATATTTGTTCGATGTGATTGACTCGTTGCGAGTTGATCACTTTAGCAATAACTGGTTGGACAAATAAGTAGCCATAAGAGTAACATGAAAAGAAAGACTTCGGTGGAGTAGGAAGTCGTTCCAACTTTTGACAATATTTTCTAAGAAAGCTAAGCAATGGTTATGCATTCACCAAAAGAAATTCATTTATTATTACGGTTGGGGCTTTGTGGTACCAATTAATTTATGAGATCCATGAGATAGATACTAAAATATTAATAGCAAAAAAAGGGTATTTATCGAAATTAATTTAAGAAAAATATTTTACATTATTTAGTATTGAGATAATAGGTATTTGACAGATGAAATTAAATATTTTAAAACAAGTATAATTAAAAGTTGAATTTTTAATGTTTATTGTTAAAGTGATAATATTTAAATTATATTTTATATGTGTATATTAAATTTCATTATGTTGTTTCAATTATAATTAATTGGAGACACAGATAGCCATTTTTTAAGATTTAAAATTTTAATAAATGGTATAAAAAATTAAAAAAATTTTAAATAATAAAAGAACGAATTTCATCAAAAAAAGTTACCAATAAAAATTTATAAATTATACATACTATAAACTAAAACTAAGATAATTAAATATAAAACTCTGTTAATTAGTAAATATAAAACTCCACCAACAAGTAAATTTTCAATAAAGGGTCAAATTAAAAATCAATTATTCTAAATATCATTTTTATATTACCAACTAGAATCTTTTTGATAATTTCAATATGTATCTTTATAATTTTCATCAATAGTAACTTTTTTTACGTCCAATCTTTTCTCGTATTGATATAGCCTATAATTCTTCTTTCTAAATGATTTAGACTAAATCACGTGGTTGACGCGTTATTGTGTTGTCACTTCGATAATAACTCGTAAGACAAAGATGTGTAGAGACATGTACAAGGACAACGAAGACTTGGAAGCTTAGGAGTAAAAAAAACATTAACGGTCGTACTTTGTATGATCTCAATATACTTAGCTTAGAAGTAAAAAATTCTGTGTTGGAAGATGTTTAATTTTTAGAATTTCATAATAATTAATATTTTATTTTAGTTACTAGTTCTTCAAATTTTATTTATTTTACTAAATTTATATATGTGTTAATAAATGAAACACTTATTTCCAAAATGTACATTACAAATACATTTTATAAGCAAGATGTATTTTTTATTGTCATTTTCTTCAAAATATAAATTATCCTTTTGAATGAAATAATAATTTTTATTTATTATAAAAGGGTTATTTACAGAATTAGTAAATTCTTATTTATTTATAAGATAAGCAAGTTAAAGTGTGTGTGTATATATATATATATATATATATATATATAGTCTATTATTTTTCATTCATTTTGATAATTTGAAAAAATTATGGACAAACATAGATAATAATTGTAGACCCTCCAATTAGGATGTTTAATGTTCCTGACTATCCATATTATGGCATCAATGGTCAACAAAAGTTGGCCTTTCCTCATCCCTTTTTATTCATATTTGTTTCATATGATTGACACGTTACCGTGTTGATCACTTTAGCAATAAGTCGTTGGAAAAAGGTACATTAAGAAATGGACTTACAGGAAAAGGAAACAAACAATCTATCGTGTGTGACCCTTCAATAAGTAGCCTTGATAGCAACGTCAAAAAGAAAATGACTCGGGTAGTATAGGAAATAGCAATACATGTTTAATAAAAATTTAATTATAAAACAATTCTCAAAACTTACATAATTTTATAATTATAATTCAAATTTACATAATTTTATAATTATATTTTATTCTATAACTATTTTAGGATTTATGATATTTTTAATTTATTAAATACTAAAATTCATATGTAATACAAATATAATATGTGATATTAACGTGATAAAAATATTAACCTGACATGATTCATTACGTCATTCATATTATTAACAGAAAATTTAACGTTAGACTATTTTGCTAAAAATTAAAATTTAAAAATTAAAAATATTTTAATGTGATTTTTAAAGTTTTAACTATTATTATAAAATTAAATTTAAATTTAAATTTTTATAATTAACTCTTATAAACAAGTGACGAATTTTATATATATATCCAAAAATTCAAGAGTCAAAATCACCCATTTGATACGTTATCGTGTTGATCATTTTGGCAATAACTCGTTGAGAAAAGGTACATTAAGAAATGGAGGAAACAAACAATTCCCTCCAATAAGTAGCCATGAGTGTAAAATGAAAAGAAAAGCTTGAATAGTGTAGGAAACAGAGAATATTATATTTAATAAAGAGTTCATTGTTGAAATATCAAAATTTTACATAATTTTATAATTATAATTCAATTTTTTTAAAAAAAATAAAATACTCCAAATTTTTATGATTTGGAAAAATAGCTTGCCAAATTATGAACATTACAAGGACACGTATATTTTTTCATGGAAAAGATAGTCATTTTTTGAAACAAATGTTTTTTTTCTCCCAATGATATGTTCATGTGTAAGAAATAATCAGTGAATTGAAATCTGTAGAGAAAATAGTAACCTTGAATAGGTAGATGTATGTAAATATAAATATAAATATATATTTATATACTGCGATAGCAATTAGATCGCGAATTTGTAAGAACCTTTTTTTGAATTCCAACTGCCTTACTTGTCCAAAAGTAACTTTGACTCAGTAAAAATGTGGCGTTAAACCTGTCCTGATTCAAATTTATTACACAACCTGACAATCAAAGGAATGCTTCCTCTGGAAAGCAAGACTCTGTTATATCTCATGGAAGTCTCAATCTGAATTCAACAAATTTTACTCTTCAATTTTCACAAAATGTCCTATCCTCCACAGATCACAAATATCGGATTGAACATACCACATAGACCAAAACAATTTGTCTTGTTCTTCAGTAGCCAAATCAAGTCAATTCCCAGTTAGAATGGTATTAAAGTTGTAGAAGCTTATAATTTTCCAAGGTTCTCTATTAAATATGGATATGGATCTTTGTGTGAAAGTTCGTGGAAGTTCATTAAAAGAGTCACACTTATTATCTCATTATTTCTAAAAATAAAAGAATGTGTCAATAATGAAGGCTTGAGTTGCTTGGGCCTCTAAATAACCCAATTCCACCATAAAATAATCTTGTCCCTAAAATGATATTTGCTTCATATTATTTTTTAAGGTTTCACTTTAATTTTTATAATTTGATATTAATATAAAATATTTTTTCAGTCAAAATCACTTTTAAGTTACCTACCAAAAAGAGAAGTACTACGTATTAAAAATTTAAACTAAATACAAAATATAAGATTGGAAGGAAATTGTTTAAAAAAACCTATGAAAATAAAAAGGATCTCTTTACGAGAGATCTAAACGATCTTTTATGCTTATCCTGGCACGTTAAAGTTTTATTATTTATAATTTTAATTTTATATGACTAATAATATATTTTTTATTATTTATAAAACAATTAATAGTTTATTAAATCAATAAACTTTTTAGTCATTTTATATTTTTTCAGCAACCACAACCGTAATTGTCAAAACTTATTTTCACATTTCAGCAGTTACCAAAACAACAATCCCAAACACATAAGTGCTTATCATTTTAGTAGGTTGATTTCAGCAGGTTATTAACTGCCACCGTTCTCCTAAACTAAGCCTAAATAGGGAAGAAACAGATAATGAATGTGTCGTGTGTGATCCTTAGACAAGTATGCCTTGGCGTTCTTGACTGGTAATAGATATCAATATCAACCGGATTTGTCATTTTTGTCCAAACCCGTTTGACCAGTAGATTTATAGAAAATCAGGAAGTAGATGAAAATTATAATTGAAACTAACTTCATTTCTTTCTTCAGACCTTTGTAGTCTTCTCCTTTGCCAATGTTATCCTCATATATTTATCGTCTTATCATATACAGTTCACAAAAATTTTCACTTATTACTAATTATTTACACTCAATTAGTTGTAATTAGGGTTATTTGTAAAACAAATATTTAATTTTACGGTACAATTCGAACTTAAAAAAAATTTTAAAATATTTAATTTTTAATAAAAATAATCTGGCATTAAATTTTTATTAATATAAATGACATAGGGAGCTACTTTATATTTATATTTGTTCCATGTGATTGACACGTTACCTCACTTTGGCAATAGCCCGTTGCAAGAAAAGTAACACCTGGAAATTTAAGGAAGGAAATAAACAATTGTTGTACTATGTGTGCCCTTCCAATAAGTAGCCATAAGAGTAACATGAAATGAAAGACTACAATGGAGTAGGGATGGAGTAGGAAACAGATAATATATGTTTAATAAAGTGGTCCCAACTTTTGACAATATTTTAAAGTGGTCCCAAATTTTTAAATTATATTTTAATAAATTTTGGCAATAAAGTGGTCCCAAAATTTTAAAGTGATAATATTAAATTATATTTCATTTGTGTATATTAAAATTTCATCTTGTTATTTCTATTATAATTAATTTGAGACATATATAACCATTTTTTAAGATTAAAAATTTAGGAAATGTTATAAAAAATTAAATTCTTTTTTAAATAATAAAAGAACGAATTTCATTAAAAAAAGTTACCAATAAATATAGATAAAATATACATACTATAAATTAAAACGAAGATAAATAAATATAAAACTCTACCAACAAGTAAATTTTCAATAAAGAGGTCAAATTAAAAATCAATTATTCTGAATTTGTTAGCTTTTTATTTTTCTTAAATTTAGTACCTTTTATACTTTCAATGTCAAATAAATTCATTTTTATATATCCAACTAGAACCTTTTTTATCATTTCAATACGTATCTTTATAATTTTCATCAATAGTATCTTTTTTTACGTTCAATCTTTTCCCATATTGATAAATGATTTAGACTAAATCACGTGTTTGACGCGTTATTGTGTTGTCACTTCGATAATAACTCGTAAGACAAAGATGTACAGAGACACGTATAAGGACAAGGAAGACTTGGAAGCTTAGGAGTAAAACAAACATTAACGGTCGTACTTTGTATCATCTCAATATACTTAAATTAGAAGTAAAAAATTGTGTGTTGGAAGACGTTTAACTTTTAAAATTTCATAATAATTAATATTTTATTTTAGTTACTAGTTCTTCAAATTTTCAAATTTTATTTATTTTACTAAATTTATATATTTATTAATAAATGAAACACCTATTTCCAAAATGTACATTACAAATACATTTTATAAGCAAGATGTATTTTTTATTGTCATTTTGTTCAAAATATAAATTATCCTTTTGAATGAAATAATAATTTTCATTTATTATAAAAGGGTTATTTACACAATTAGTAAATTCTTATGTATTTATAAGATAAGCAAGTTAAAGTATACATATATATATAGTCTATTATTTTTCAAACATATTGATCATTTGGATAATTTGAAAAAAATTAAGGAAAAATAGATAATAATTGTAGACCCTCCAATTGGGATGTTTAATATTCTTGACCATCCATATTCTGGCGTCAATGGTCAACAAAAGTTGACCTTTCCTTATCCCTTTTTATTCATATTTGCTCCGTGTGATTGAAAGGGAATAATTGGAAATTTGGGGAAGAAAACAAACAAGCGTTCTACCGTGTGTGACCCTCTAATAAGTAGCCTTGAGAGTAACATGAAAAAGAAAATGACTGGGATAGCTTAAGAAATAGCAATACACATTTAATAAAAAGTTAATTATTAAAAAATTCTCAAAATTTACATAATTTTATAATTATAATTCAAAATTTACATAATTTTATAATGACATTTTATTTCATAACTATTTTAGGATTTATGATATTTTTAATTTATTAAATACTAAAATTCATATGTAATACAAATACAATATGTGACATTCACATAAAAAATATTAACCTGACATGATTCATTATGTTAATCGTATTATTAACAGAGAATTTAACGTTAGACTATTTTTGCTAAAATTGAAAATTATAATTATTTTAATATAATTTTTAAAGTATGAACTATTATTATAATATGATATAGCTTGTCATATCATTTGTATTATTAACAAAAAACTTAATGTTATACCATTTTTACTAAAAATTTAAAAATAGAACTATTTTAGTGTTATTTTTAAGTTTGAGATGTTATTATAAAATTGGGTAAAGTTTGGATTTTTTTATAATAACTCTTTTAATTATATAATTCAAGTTTTAAACACAACAAGTGATGAAGTATATATATATAGCCAAAAATTCACGTGTCAAAATCTCCCATTTGACGCGTTACACGTTGGACAATAGCTTGTTGGACAAAGGTGCATAAGGAAATGGACTTAACAGGAAAAGGGAGACTTGGAAATTTGGGGAAGGAAATGAACAATCGTTGTAGTTGTACCGTGTGTGACCCTCCAATAAATAACCTTGAGAGTAACATGAAAAGAAAGACTTGGATAGTGTGAGAAACAGACAATCTAAGTTTAATAAATACATCATAGTTATGCACATCGGGATAATCAGTATTGATAATTC
>JANQBM010016279.1:0-11949 GCA_025594535.1 Erythroxylum domingense | reverse complement strand
GACCATCGATGATGGTTCCTCACTGAGTTCGCAAACTCACCCAAAATTGCAAAATATTTTTCAGGACCGAGAGATTAAGCTCCTAGCTCTAGAGGGACTTCTTTGAGACTATGTAGACCAGATTGGCGAGAGAGGTCATGGCACACAGGTGGGTCAGCTGGGACTTCAGATTTTTGGGGATGACCTGGTTAGGAGTTATTGTATTTCTTCCTCTTTCATAGTATCTGTATTAGGGTTTCCGTATGTATAGACTGTACATTTGATGTATAAATTGTTGTTTTTTAGTAATGAAAAAAGGAAGAATTTGGTTTTTAAAAATCTTGTGATTTACAATTAATGGTTTTATTATTTAAATGTATGTGATACCATGTGGAGTACGGTAGCGAACGCACGTAGCACTCCCTTATTTTAGGATATGTGTCGGAATGACCTACGGGCATCCCGGTGCGTATCCTAGGGTATGGGGTGTTACAATTTGTGCATTCTTTGAAATTTACTGAGCATAATATATGATTAAATGTTTTATGATAATGATTGAAAACAAAGATATTTCATATAATTTATGTGACTGAAATTTTAAGTATGTGTTCTGTGAACTGAATTCGTATATATATATAATTGTTTGATTGTTATGTGCGTTTGTGGTTTGTCACCAATAGCTATAAGCATATTAGCCACTAAGTTTCCTAGCTCACACCACAAAATTTTCCACTATTCAGGTACAGACAAAGCAAATCACTGAACCCTTGCAAAGCTTTGGCAACTTCGAGATTTTAGTCTTGTATAACTAGTTAGTTCAGAAACTTATGGAACTCTAGAAGCATATCGGGCATGAACATTTATGATTGCATTTTGTATTATGCTATTGATGTGGCTTTGGATGTGTAATATGAAACTATGCAAAAGAAATAAAACTTTGTTCTATTGAAAATTGATAGTGAAAGTTGCAAAAATCCTCTTTATATATGTTCAGGATTTCTCTTCTCTTAAGATGATATTGTGTTCGTAATAAAATTATTGGATGTTGGAAGACCTTTGGATAGATTTTTCTAAAGAAATTGCTTTAATGGTAGTTATGTAAGTACAATCTATGATTGTTGGATTCGATTCTTGTGATATTGGTATATATATATATATTTTGACAGTAGAAAGAAAAGAGGAAAAAGGGGATAAAATGTGATCTGAAACTTCAAGGAATAAACTGTATTGATCTAGGTAGAATTTGATAAAATTTTCTTAGTTGTAGATCTTTCTCTTATCTTTCTAATGACATAAAGTTTGTAATTTTTTGACCTCGAAGTAGGAAGTTATGATGTTTTAAAGGGGTAAGTGCAGCTGGAACTTCATTATCCGCGACTGGTCACTGAAAGTCATAATCGTGCTTAAGCACGATTGCGACGAACCAATTCCGCTACTGTACATTAAAAGTTGTGATAGTGCCTTAGCATAATCATGACTCCCCTTTGTTGTTATCTGTCATAGCTGTGACAAATTTTATGCACAGACGTGACTTCTTCCATTTATGCTTCTTTATATTTAATAATTCATAAGTTGATTTTTTTGTTTTACTCCTCATTTTTGATGTTTTCTTATATTATTTTATTTTATTATTAATTGTTTATATTAAAAAGGGTCGCTTCATGACTTCTTTTAATTTATTTTCATGTCTAATTTATTCTAGGTTATTTTATTTTAATTATTTGTGTATTTTTTCTTGCTCTCACCAAGGAATTAAATTATTTTCATTTTGATATTAATTTTATATCAAATTATTTTTATTTTAAAAATACCCCAATTTTGGCGCCTTGACGCCATGATATAGGATCTGAGACCCAAGGCTAACAACTTAGCTAAGAAAGCTTGGGCTAGCTTCTCCTAAGTAGTGATTTGGCTTGCGAGTGAATTATTCCATGCCTTTGCCTGATCCCTTAAGGTAAAGGAAAACAATCTTAACCTCACAACATGTAACACACCACTCTCATAGAGCATATACCTGAACGTATTGATGATATTTTGAGAACATACTCTACGAGGATGACACGTTAAGACAGTCAAATTAAATCATTGTAAAATTTTGCTCAAACACCAACACATTTTCAGTAATTAGAAATCATTAGGCCCATTTAATTTACAGACACATTCAGTCATAAATGTCATTACACTTTACAATTCATATATACATTACACAATAGTTGCGGAATACATTTCTTAATACAATAAAACTAAAGACATGTGTAGAGGCAAACTGATTCCGATCAATAACCCTTGTCCGATTGCAGTGGTTATACTCCAATTAGTCTAATTGGATATCCCCTGAACCTGAACGATAACGTAGCAATTTTGATGAGTTTTTCAATCTCAGTGAGTGAACCATCATTGATGTATTCACTTAAGTTAGACATAGAGACACAAGACATATTACAATTTAATAAGTTATATATATCACTTCATATTTCATTTATGCCTTATCATGAATCATACTTGCATAAGTATATTAGGTAAATGAACATATCATATCACAACACATCCTCATTTACCTTTCAACTGTATTACAAACATTTCAATTGTTCAAATCAATCAATCATATGATATATAAGGAAGTGTATGCAAACGCACAAGTGACTCTATTCATTTTTATTTTGTTGTAACCGATATTTACAGTCCCATATCCCTTGTGGATATCGAGCTTATTTCAGATACTGTCCTATATCTCTTATGGATACTAGACTCATTAATAATGGAGCCAGTGGCCCTACTTTTACATTTATGAGCTTTAAGCTCTTTTTCAGACTAGTGATTCCGGTCACAACTCTTTTATCTAATCATGCATTTCAATGTAATGCATCATGCCATAGACAATATTTCATTTACTTTTCATTCTTGTGTGCATTTGTCACACTTATCAATTCATCATATCTAGTCTGACAATTCATCGAATCCAGTCTTGCATTACACATCCAAATTCTTACATTCCATATTCACATGTAAATTGATAACACTTCCAATACAATCCCGATTAACAAACTTCTCGGACCATCGATGTTTGAAATTATCACAATCGCATCCTTAATAGTTCAATATCGAAATTTAAATAAAAATAATTAATCAATATGAGACCATCTTTTTTTAACTCACAGTACGCTCCAGATTAGTAATTGCTCTGACGATGCGACAATGTTTGGATGCTGACGTTGACATTCACTCTTTTACATCTATCTTCATGCAATACACACATATTTCACACATCATTAACATGTCAATCATATGATTATTCAATCATTCACATGTATATATATATATATATCATGTTTCAATGCATGCTCAATTGACTTTCTGGATATGTATTCTTATTCATAATTCTTGATCATTCAAACATCGTAGCTCGTACAAAGCTAGTTTGCAATTAGGTTAATACATTAAGTACACTTGATCATGCTCATTTCATTAACCATATAATTACTAAGTATTTTCTAGCATTACAAGTACTCACATAATTCCCAATTTTCATTTATTCATTCCTAATGCATTATTTATACTCTTTGGAATAAATTTTCATTCATATGAACATCTTCATTTCTTTAACACTCCTACAACCCAAACTTAGATACATTCATATCAAATAATCTTTTCCTTAAGGTATAACATCAATTAACTACTTCAATTTATCAAACACTTTAACCAACTTATTAAGCATCAGTCTAGGTTTATTTCAAACCTTAACTAAGTCCAAATACACCAAATTGGAGTGACTTGTCCTCATGTGGTTCAAAAATTGCACAAAACAGAAATTACCATGTCAAAACCTTGCCCATGATCGTGTGGTACCTTCCCATGATCATGATAGAAGCTAATGCATCTATCCACAGTCGTGGGATGAGTGCCACGATCATGGCCTATCCTTTGTCCTTTAATTTTCTAGATTCTCATACATTGATACCAAATTCAAATTACCTTTATATTAGTCTATTAGTTATACCTCAATTATACCCTAATTATACTTCAATTCTTCAGCAATATCATCTTCAATTCCACCTTAAATTTTTCAATTGATTGCTCACAAATCATTGTCTTTCAAGCATCAAAAACCAAACTAGAAACTATCATTGAAACATCATTTTCGAGAACTCATTTCAACATCAACATTGTATATATTCCATTATAATTCATTCATAGTTATCATATTATTAAATAATGCCATAAAGATAACATGTCTACTTACTTGTTAAGCTTTAATTCCACCTTAAAACATCAAGTTAATCAAGCCCTCCATGCTTGCAAGATCATCACAAAATCAGGGTAACAATGAGTTGATTTTCAATAAGGATGGAAGATAACAGTCAACTGGTTCTTAAGCTATCTTGAAAAGGATTAAAGTCCAGCTTAGAGATAACAATTAAGCAAGGATTAAATCAACATGCAAAGAAGGAATCTAGGGGTAATTTTTTATGGAGAGCAAGGGAGGAGATGAAGAAAGTTCTAGTAGAAACTTCGCCACATTGGTTTCATACAATTTAATGCAAGATGTCCTCATCTCTTACTGACATATGTCATTAAGCATGTCTTCCATTTGTCCATTAAATATGCTGCCATTTATCTCCTAGTTATTGGTCAACATGTCACACACTGGTCCATTTGTCATAGGTAATCGGTCCATTTATCATTTAATTACTAGTATATTTATCACTCATTTAACTATGTCAAATGTCACTCAATTATAGGCTTAATCATCCTAATTTTTCATGTATCAAATAGTCTTGCCACTTGGCATTTTTCCAAGATTAAATGTACATATTAATTTATCAATCTCGCAATTGACAATTAATTCCAAGTTGCTAATTATAATCCATTAATTCTTGTCATTGGTAAACCAAAGTGCAAGACATTGGAAAAGCACATTCACACCTCATATCACATTCATTTTAGTTTTGTACCCTAGAATATGTCAATTGAGTGCCATTTGTCTAACTCACAAATTATATGTGTATGCTCAAACTATGCATTTGAACACAGTTATGAAATCATGTCGTGGATGTACCAATTTCATTCTATATGATACCATTCATGGGACTCATTAGTCTAACACCTTAAATCCTTTAACAATTAGAGATACAGGATGCTACAATTCTCCACCTCTTTAAGACATTTCGTCCTCGAGATTCTTAACTAACTGATTCCACAGATGGAGGTAATGTTATCTAATGTTTTTCTTAATCTCATAATTGACTACTTTCTCGAATGATTTTCTCCATTCATTTGATTTCCTCATATTTCTTATTGATTTATCCTGATATTCGATCATTTTTATTGGTTTCTCTAGAAATGTCAAATTATTTGTAAATATTAGTTTTCTGAACTAATAACATACTTATCAAATCTAGCCTGTACCTTATGAACATATTAATATAGAATACATTATGGATGTAGGTTACTTTAGCAATAGCAATAGTGTCATCTCAAATTTAAAAACCTAATAATGTAGTTTGGATACTTTACAACAAATAAAGTACATGTACTCTCTATAATATACCCAGTTTCTCATGCTTAAGTCTCATACTTATCTGACTCCAATATTTACTTCTAATTCGTTCAATAATCATTCATTCTTAGAAATGGAACATTTGTCCTATATGACATAATTCGGTGAAAATCTTTATTAAAGAAAATTTCTCTCCTCAATCATTTTTATTATTTATATAATCTTTACCAGTTAACTATGTTCATCATCAAATTTCAACCATTCATAATAGGTCAATAAGACCAATTATTATCATATCTTACATGATCAAGATGTTCTAGATATTATCGTTCAATAAAGTAGTAGGCATGTTCATTCACTCTTATGATTTGGTATGTATCATCAAAATTATTACATCTTATCCAGAGATTTATTTTTGAAAAGTCAACAATTCATATCTTATGCTGATAATATCTTGATCTCAATTGATTCTAGATAACATTTAGATATTCTATTACTAGACAAAAGTTATTTCTCCTTATTAGTTACTATTTCAATATCTCCATATAAATCCATGCATCCACTACATTACTCTGAGTCATCTCAAAATTTTAACTATAGGGACTAAGAATTAAGAGCATTCAATATTTCACAGATCACTCCCTATACCATATCCAAGCATATAATACATATGTGCTTAGTAATATTATTCACCAAAGTAACCATATTATTGGATATGCACTTATAATCACTGACCAACTTAACCTTGAAGTTTTCTACAGATATTGCTATCATTTATTTCATTGTCCATACGTATGTTCTCTATTAATTCAGCACTATAAGTTACGTAATCATCATGACATTCTGATCTCATATTCACTAATATAACCTTATACGAAATCATAAACTCTTAACACAACAATTATACAATTATTTCAAGTCTAAGTTCAACCTCTCAAGGTCATAATAAATTTTGTTTTCTTTCAACTTTGCTTGTACACTTTAAATCTTGTCATTTCCATAAAAATTTTTTTACATTCAGATTAATTCAAAGTATGTAACCATAACATAATACTGATTTCATTTTGGATGATATAATTGCAATTACGAATACACTGAGTCTTTGTCTAACATATAGAACCATATTGTATTTCTTATTTCTAGATATCCACAAACCTTCATTTTCTTACACTCTGATAGATCATCATTCCTTACTAGCTTAGACTTCTAATGAATGTTCATGCATATTACTTATGTAAATGTGACTCAGACTAAGGATCAGTTGCCACTGCATGCTATGACATGTTTGAGATGCATATACCTTGACATATATTTTGAAAAATGCCTATGTAAGATACTAAATTTGGGCCCTGACACCAAAATGTAACACACCACTCTCATAGAGCATATACTTGAATGTATCAATGATATTTCAAGAACATACTCTATGAGGATGGCACGTTAAGATAATCAAATCAAATCATTGTAAAATTTTGCTCAAACACCAACACAGTTTCAACAATCAGAAATCATTAGGCCCATTTCATTTACAAAAACATATTTAGTCATAAATGTCATTACACTTTAAAGTTAACATATACATTCTACAATAGTTATAGAATACAATTCTTAATACAATAAAATTGAAGACATGTACAGAGGAAAACTAATCCTGACCACTAATCCCTTTCCAATTACAGTGGCTATACTCCAATTAGTCTAATTGGATATCCACTAAACTTGAAAATAAAGTTTCAATTTTGATGAGTTTTGCAAACTCAGTGAGTGAACCATCATCGATATATTCACTCAAGTCAGACTTACAAGGACAAGATATATTCCAATTCAACAAGTTATATATATCACTTCATATTTCATTTATGCCTTATTATGAATCATACTTGCATAAGTATCTCAGGTAAACTAACATATCATATCACATCACTTCCTTATATACCTTTCAACTATATTTCAAACATTTCAATTATTCAAATCAGTCAATCATATGATACATAAAGAAGTGTATGCGAATGTACATGTGATTATGTTCATTTTTATTTTGTTGTGACCGAGCACCTATTTACTGTCCCATATCCCTTGTAGATATTGGGCTCATTTCAGATACTGTCCTGTATCCCTTATGGATATTGGGCTTATTAATAACAGAGCCAGTGGCTTTACAATCACATTTATGAGCTTTAAGCTCTTTATTATATTGGTCACTCTAGTCACAACTTCTTTATCTGATCATGCATTTCAATGTAATGCATCATGCCATATGCTAAATTTCATTTACCTTTCATTCTTTTGGTCATTTGTCACACGTATCAATTTATAGGATCTAGCCCAGCAATTCATCGAATCCAGTCCGGCATTACACATCCAATTTCTCACATGTAAATTGATAACACTATACAATTGCGATTAAAAAACTCATCGGACCATCAATATCTAAAATTATCACAATCACATCATTAACAGTTCAATACATAAATTTAAACAGAAATAATCAATCAATGTGAGACAATCTAGGTTGACTCACAGTACGCTCCAGATTAGCCATTGCTCTGATGATGCGGTAATGTTTGGATGTTGACATTCACTCTTGATCTATCTTCATGCAATACACACATATTTCACACATCATTAATTTGTCAATCATATGATTATTCAACCATTCACATGTATATATATGTTTCAATACACACTCAATTGACTTTCTGGTTATGTATCCTTGTTCATAATTCTTGATCATTTAAATATCATAGCTTGTACGTAGCTAGTTTACAATTAGGTTAATACCTAAAGTCTACTTAGTCATGCTCAATTCATTAATCATACAATTACTAACTCTTTTCTAGCATTATAAGTATTCACATAATTCCCAATTTTAATTTATTCATTCCTAATGAGTTATTTATATCCTTTTGAATACATTTACATTCATATGAACTTCTTCATTTCTTTAACACTCCTATAATCCAAAATTAGATACATTGATATCAAATAATATTTTCCATAAGGTATAACATCAATTAACAACTTCAATTTATCAAAAACTTTAATAAACTTATCAAGCATCAATCTAGGTTTGTTTCAAACCTTAATCAAGTCTAAATACACCAAATTTGAGTGACTTGTCCTTATTTGGTTTAACAATTGCACAAAACAGAAATTACCATGTCAAAACCTTGCCTACAATCGTGGGGTACCTTCCCATGATCATGACAGAAGCTACTGCATCTATCCACGATCATGGGATGAGTGCCACGATCATGGCCTACCCTTTTTCCTTCACTTTTCCAGATTCTCATACCTTGATACCAAATTCAAAACACCTTTGTATTAGTCCATTACTTATACCTCAATCGTACTCTAATTATACTTCAATTCTTCATCAATATCATCTTCAATTCCACCTCAAACTTATTCAATTGACAGCTCACAAATTATTGTCTTTCAAGCATCAAAAACCAAACTAAAAACTATCATTGAAACATCATTTTCTAGAACTCATTTCAACATCGACATTGTGTATATTCCCTTCTAATTCATTCATCATCATCATACTATTAAATCATGCCATAAAGATAATATGTCTACTTACTTGTTAAACTCTAATTCCACCTTAAAACATCAAGTTAATCAAGCCCTCCATGCTTACAAGATCATCACAAAATTAGGGTAACAATGAGTTGATTTTTGATAAGGATGGAAGATAACAGTCAGCTGGTTCTTAAACTATCTTTTAAAGGATAAAATTCTAGCTTAGAGGTAACAATTAAGCAAGGATTAAATCAAAATGTAGACAAGGAAGCTAAGGGAAAGTTTGGGTGGAGGGAAAGGGAGGAGATGAAGAAAGTTCCAGTAGAAACTTTGCCACATTAGCTTCATGCAATTTAATGCAATATGTCCTCATCTCTTAATGACATAGTCATTAAGCATGTCTTCCATTTGTCCATTAAATATACATCCATTTATCTCCTAGTTATTTGTCCAAATGTCACACATTAATTAGTCCACTTGTCATATAATAATTGGTGCATTTGTCATTTAATTACTATTTCATTTGTCACTCATTTAACTATGCCAAATGTCACTTAATTATAGGCTTAATCATCCTAATTTTTCATATATCAAATAGTCTTGCCACTTGGAATTTTTCTAGGACTAAATGTATATATTAATTTATCAATCTCCCAATTGACAATTAATTCCAAGTTGCTAATTATAATCTATTAATTCTTGTCATTGGTAAACCAAAGTATAAGACATTGGAAAAGTACATTCACATATCATATCACATTCATTTTAGTTTCGTACCCCAGAATATGTCAATTGAGTGACATTTGTCTAACTCACAATTTATGTGTGTATGCTCAAACTATGCATTTGAACACAATTATGAAATCATGTCATGGATGTACCAATTGCGTTCTATATGATTCCACTCATAGGACTCATTAGTCTAATCCTTTAAATCCTTCAACAATTAGGGAGACAGGATGCTACACAACATCATCAAACATCCCATTAAACTTAAAGGTATCATAGATCTCTAAAAAATTTGCAAGACTGGCTTTGGGATATTTGTTAGACAACCCATAAAATTGAACACTGCTTTGAAGTATGTTGACGAATGCTGGCTTGATCTTGAAATTATTGACTTGAATCGCTGGCCTTGCAACTCCTTGAGGATTGAAACCTAGCCTCACAAAGTCCATCAATGTCCTAAAAGCTCCTTCTTGTTCTCCTTGTTCTACCATATTCATTTTTATTTTGTCTTAACATCTAGCTCTTTTTAGCTCTCTTTCGTGCCTTGTAATATTTGAAAACTCTTCTTCATTAAACTCACTAGACCTTCTCGTGTTCCTTGTGTTCATGCACGTGCAAAAAAGCAAGGAAAATTATCAAACACTCTTAAATCAAAGTCACCTAAACTAAATAAGATGCTAAACCAAACAATCTCTGGCAACGACGCCAAAAACTTGTTGATTGTAAAAACAAACTACTTATTTTACTTTAAAAACCACAAGTATATGGGTCATTACTTGTATTAAAAAGCAAATATCATGCTATAGAGATTGTGCTTAGGCATCACGTAATTTATGTTGTGCTTTGTTTAAGACTCAATCATAAATAATAAACTAAAAAACTAAATATAACGAACTATCAATAATCGAATAATGTAACAATGAATATCTGTTAAGAGAATTAATCAAGTTATGAGAAAGGGGAATTTACTTATCATTAATGCTAATCTAGCAATTTATGTGTTTATGGGGTGTGGGTTCTAGACGATTGTAGAGTTGATTACTCTCTCTCAAGTTATAACCATTCCCTAAATTATAAACCCTAATCAAATTATGGACTTGTAATATCTCAATTCACAAATTACCCACAATTCTAATTAGTTCTAAAGCTCTCTACTAAACGTTCGGGTCTCGTATGGGATCTTTCTCTATGAAATTACTAACTAGATTGATTAAGTGGTCAATTAGATTGCCTAATTTTCATCAATCTGATCACCCTCTTAGTTTGTTATCGAAAGATATGAATACATTAATCAATCACAACACCTAAACCAAATAAACACAATTCAACTAGATCATCATTAAGTATAAGCAAAATTTCGAAGGAAAAGTTAGAACATCATTAACAACTCAAAATCCATAACTATACAACGTATCCTAACCTTACACATTAAATGAATAAAAAGGGAAATAAGGAGGAAATGAAACTTAGGTTGTACGATTTAGGAAAGTACCGGCATCGGGAGATCACATAATTCACCAAGCTTTGGCATCAGAACCCTCCTCTTCTTCTTCTTCTTTTCTCTCTCTCTTTTTTATCTCTTTATTTAGGGTTTCCAAATGTAGGCTGAATGTAGCACCCTTTCTAGGGTTACCTTATAATGGTTTTATAGTCTTTTTCCAATTAAGGTAATCCTAGTGTCTTTCTAGGGTCCGAAACATTTGAAGTGTTAAATCACCTATAGCCCGAGAATTCACAATACGCAGCGGAATGGACTATATTACACAAAAAAGAATTATAACCGAAAAATCACAACTTGTAAGAAATTACCTCTTGACCTAGATTGGTATTTGTTTTCAGATTTGTAGACGCTGCAACACGCAAATGTCCTATATCGGTATCCATACGAGGATGAACGATCCGGGAAGTGGCTAATGTGTGCTAGCACGTTTTAAAACACTTTAGAACGCCGCACAATTTTTCTCTCGGAAGAAGAACGAAAAGTTAGGTCTAGGTGGCCAGGGTTTTTGTATCATATCTAATTATACTTAAGTTCTCTATTTACAGAGAAACCCTAATCCCTATTCCTATTAGGAATAAGAATATTATAATCCTAAACCCATTAGGATTATGGAAGCCCAATAAGTTTCGGCCCATATTATGTCTCATATAATAAAAGCCCGACAACTTAATTCAATCTAGCCCAATAAATATATCCACATATATTTATTTAGTGCCTA
>JANQBM010016260.1:0-11950 GCA_025594535.1 Erythroxylum domingense | reverse complement strand
TATCATTGTGATTATTGTGAGTTGAGTGATTAGAAGAAAATCACTTAGGAGGTAGGATTTGTGCCGGGAAAACAGATCGATTGTAAGGTGTAGCTTGAGCCAGAAATCAAGTGGTGTAGAAAAGTTCACACTGAACTAAAAAGTGTGTAGTAAAGTGTTTTGCCGAAATCCTAAGTGGGAGCTTAGGTAGAGGACGTAGGTCTTAGCACCGAACCTCTATAAAAATAATGTTTGCCTTCTCTTCCATACTCTGTTAAATTTTATTTTGATTATTCATTTTGTGTGTTCTAATTCGTTGTTTTTTGTAGCACTTTAAAAAAAATTTAAAAGATCTATTCAACCCCCCTTCTAGATCGTTTTCAGTAGACACAAAGGGCAACGTAATTTATAATGTCTTTAACTTTTCCACAAACTTTGAAAATTGTATATCCAATCTATTCTTTTGAAGTCTTTGTGGGATTTTTAGTGCATAAGAGGGAGGATCCTCATTCTTCTCTTCATCCTTTTCATTCTTCTTTTGTTCTTTTACAAGTAGGATTAAACTTATTATTTTTCTAGTTCGTCTAGCTCTTTCCTACTCGTAAGTGTGATAGCCTTAAATTTCTCTATTGGATTTAATTATATATTTCTCATAAGACTTCACACAATTTTTTATAGAAAATGAATTAGATAAGTGACTCAATTGAGCCTCTAAATTATGAATAGAAGAGGAATGATCCTTTGTCACTAGCTCGAATTGCCCTTCCATACTTATCAGCTTGTCTATTAACTCATCCATCTTTGAATCTCATGAACTAGACTCATCTTATTGAAATCCCAATAGATCTTGATTTCTCAATTGAGTTCCTATAGTGTTAGATTAAAAGAAATTTAGGTAGTTCTACTACCTAGTATTATATGAATTTGAATAAAGGTTACCTCCCTGACCATATTGTTCTCCCATAAAGTTGGATTGATGTACATTGTTATTTTCCATTAGGAAACATTAAGCAATTATAAGGCTCTCTTATCCATATAAGTCACATCTGTGTTTGCTTACTTTAAATGGAGAGAAAAAGTGGTTGTTAGCCTACTTAATTACTTAGTGAGTTGGCAATCTCAGCCTGTAATGTTATCATTGAATCTATAACAATCATTCTTTCTATCTCTTATTGACATTTAACTCTTTAGAGTTCTTATTCTTGCCTTGTGACGTCTAGATTGACATGTCTTCTTTTCGTCTAAAATTTCCTCTTTCTCTTTTTCTAAATTTCTTAGGAATGGGTACCTCAATCACACAAAAAGGGGTAACAATTCCTTAAATCAAAGGTATTCAAATTTTCTTAATGTTTAAATCCCCAATAATGATGCCAAAAACTTGTTGAGCAAGTTTTATATGTAATAATAAAACTCTCAGTACTTGTAAATATATGGATTGTATCTTATAGTATAAAAGGTTATCGTTCCCATGAGGATTATGCAATAGCTAACAATTTGAACTAACTTTGTCTAAGATAACATGAAATTAATTTGATTTAAATTAGATAATAAAATGAAAAAATCAAACAATTAACAAATGCCGTGCTCCTGAAAATTGAAATTAATCAAAATTGAATATTTGGGAACTATTGTTTCTCTATTTCATTTCCTTTACTATTGTTGATTCAATTTATGTGTTTAATCCTATATTTCCTAAGGTATTGATTACTCTCTCTCAAGATCTAATCAATTAACTCTATTTAAATTCGAATTTCTAGATTTTTAATTTCTTATTTAACAAAACTTTCCCTAACTTATTAAATTATATTTTAAGCTATCTATTGGATAATTAATTTCTTAAACAAGATCTCTCTTTGAATGATTGTTAATTTGATAATTATCTTTTTATAAACTACCAAATCTAATTGTGTAGCCCAAAACTAATTACTTTGACTTACTCTCTCAATTTGTCGTCAACTTTATGCATGAACAATTATCACAAAAGCCTAAGTAGATATTGAAATCAATAATAATAAAAAGTCACAAACTAATTCAAGAATAAATCTTAATTTGAAAGAATTAAAGGAAACGAAGAAAAACTCTATTAAAGCCTTAATCTGGAAAGTTGGAATTCCTGGAGCTCTTCTTGATCTCACCACATTTGATCCATTTTTTATGTTAGTTTGCACATTTTTTTTGTATTTCACGTTCCTAAATAGTTATTAAGGCTATTAGGGTTCTTTATAAGAATTCCTCACTTAATTTGGTTCCAAAAATAGCCCAAAATGTCAAAAGACAAAAAATAATCATATTTGGAAAATCTCTGGCACAATCGCGACCTTGGAGGCATAACCATGCTCCTACTATTTCACTCTCTAGCATGATCATACTTCTTAAGGCATGATCATGTCACCTTCAAACCTCCTCCATCTTCTCCATTCTTCAATTTCTTAATTTTTAACATTTACAATCACATCAAATACCTCTTGATTATCATATGTGTAAGCCTATACACATGATAATCATCTAAGAAATACTTAAAAACAAACTTAAACATCTAACAAAACATATTATAATCTATGCCTATTAAGGGTGAATGAGATTTTAGGTGTCAAGAACTTGGACCCAAGTGGTTTCAATAGTTTTCTGTTTAAGCTACTGGTCATATTAGCAATTGGTTTCCCTTTTTAATTGTAAATATTAGGTGAATAAGCTAGTTTGTATCTCAATAATTCTTATGGGAGAACCCTATTATTAACCTATATCAGCTTAGAGACCTTATCATCTAAGTTGCCAAGTTTTATAGCTTCTGAATTTAGTGGATTAATTGACCATAAGTTGTCATTATACCAAATTGAAGATTTCTCACCATTCCCAACTCTTCATAGTATATCAAATTTTACCTTGTCTTTAAAATGCAAGATTTGATCAAGGAACCATGGAACAAGATGAGGTCTAATGCACCTTCCAAATGCTTCTACCCTTAAGGAAATATCCATAAAACCACTTTATCCAAAGTGATGTTTCTCATCCAGGATTTGCTATAATCATTTTAGAATTAAGGCTAAATTAGTTACCTTTAGGTCGTTGTCTCCAAGAATCCCCTGATCTTTAGGATAACAAATGTGTATCCACTTTAGCTAACCCTTCTACTCCCTCTAGCTAGCTCTATAGAAAGTTTCTGAACATTTTTTCAAAATTTTGATCTTTTTAGAAAGAAATGCGAGCTCCAATAAATATATAAATTTGATAGGATAGATCTAACCAATTAAAATTTTCTGGCATAAGAAAGTGATTTTTTGACCCAACAAGAGAATCTAATGAAAACATTCAGAAAACTTCAGTCTTCTTATAGAAATAACGAGGCCAAGGTATATGAAAGGAAGCTTTTGTCTACACATTCTGATAATACTTGTGCTTTAAGATTCCAAACTTGAGGCTGCTTTAGATATCAGGAAATAAATCTTATTATCATTTAGTTCTAGGCCTAAACTTCCTCTAAAATACTGAAGAGAATCTATAAGAGTTTGTATTAAGGCCAAATAAACTTTGTAAAATAGAAACAAGTCATTACCAAAACACAAATTCACCAGGGATAACTTTCTACATTTAAAAGGAAACCTAAAATTAGGATTCACACTAACATTAAGCTTGATAAGTAGGGAAAGAGCTTCCATACATAAGATAAAGAGGTATGGGGAAAAGGGATCCCCTTATCCTATACCTCTAATAATTTTAAAATGCTTGGAAGGAATGCCATTCACCAAAACAGTCAAGGGGAAAGTTTAAACACATTTTTTAAATCCAATTTATGAATTTTTTATGAAAACAAACCAAAATTCCTAGTTAATTCTATTAAATCATTTGTTAAAATCAACATTAATAGAGCAATTTGCTGAAGAGCTTTTGGAGTATCCCGTAATCAACTCCTAAAAATGAGAATGTTGTCCCCAATCTATCTATTTTCTATGAAGGCATCTTAATTTTCACTAATAAGAACATTAACATTATTTTTTATTCTTGTAGCAAGCAACTTAGAGATGATCTTATAGAGAAAATTTGTGCAAGAAATGGGTCTATAATCGATAAAAGTTAATGTATTATTAACATTAGGAATCAAATAATTGAAAGTTTTATTAATCTCTTTCAACAGCTTACTAGTTATAAGAAGCTCATGAGCTACATCCAAAATCATTCTTCTAATAACATCCCAAGATTTCTGAAAGAAAATTCCATTCAAACTATTTGGTCCACGTGCCTTTGTTCCATTGAACATGACAACCATACCCATAATTTCTTTTTCTTTAATGGGTGCAATTAAATCAGAAGTAATATTAGTAAGGATTTTCTTTCAGATAAATCTGTTTAAAACTTTTGGGGGAAGAATCAGAATCTCTGGCTAATCCCATAAGATTTGAGAAGAAGTTTAAAGCTTCTAGAAGGATGGACTTTTGGTCATGCAACTCAGATACATCACTTGAAACAGTTGTGGAAATTCTATTCATATTCTTCCTTACCTATATTGTGTTAAAAAGTAATTTACGCAAAGATCTCTATCTTAAAAGCCAAAAAATTCTAAACTTCAAATAAACTAGACTTAGCAACATCTACTAATTCTTGAATGTTATTTAAAAAAGAATTATTTGTCTAATTAAGTTCCTCTTTGATATCACAAATTGTCTTTGCGCAACAGTATTGACAAGTACCAATAACTGATTTCTTAGCCCCTTTCTTGCAAGTCTCCAAGAAGTTAGGCTATTGGGTTAAGTAATTTTTGAATTTGAAAGGATGGTGTTACACAAAATTAGCAAACAAACCAGTTAGCTTGATAGGCAAGTGATTAGAGAATAAGGGGTCTAAAAATTTAACAAAGTTGGCAGGGAATTTAGATAAACAATTAGGATTTATAAGAGCTCTATCTATTCTTTTTATGAACCTATTTAAGCCTTATTTATTGTTCCAAGTATAAATGTGACCTTCAGCTTTAAGAATAGTAACCTTCATGAGATCAACACACTTGAGAAGTTCATCTGAATAGTTTCTGAGGAAACAGTTCTATTGAGCTTTTGTTAAATACAAGATAGAGTTAACATCACCACATATGACCTAACACATGTTACAGATAGCACCCAAATCATATAGATTATTCCATAGAATATTCCTCTAGAATACAAAGATACTAATATATACAATAGTGAGCAAGATGGAATCATTTTCAAGTTTAAAAGAGATCTTTAAGTGTATAAGTTGATCAATAACACTTAACACATCTAAAACAATTCTTTTAGAATTAAAAAGAATGATAATTATGCCAAGATGACGATGAGAGTGATTAGAAACAAATCTCCAATTTTACCCTATAAAGTCAAGCTTTTTAATACAATTCATCTTTATTTTTGTCTTCAACTAGTTTAGGAGAAGTGGCTTTTCTTTGGCAACAAAATCCTTCAATACAAGCTATTTTAGAGGTTTATTTAAACCTCTTATATTCCAGACTATGATGGACATCATTTAATTTTACCTTTGGAACTAAAGCTTTTGTTCCTCTAGGATTTTATTCTATTAGAAACAACTTACAAGGTGTCCTTATCTATTTGAGATTGTAAAGCTTTAATGAAATCAACCCCCCTAAACATCTATAGTGTTTATCAGCTCACTCTCATTCTTATTGGATAATTTATCTCTTTCCATAAGCTTTAAAGTATCATTATTAATAATAATGTTGACAATTTCATCTTAAATATCCCTAATCCCCACTGAATTATTCTCTAGCACTTGTCCAATCTCATTCGATACACCAAGAATAGGAGTATTTTGTTATGAGTAAGATTCATAAGTAACAACTACTAAGTCCTCTTGAATCTCCTTGTTTCCTATTGAATTATTCTCTAGCACTTTTCCAACCTTATTAGATACAAGAAGAATAGGAATATTTTACTGTGAGTAAGAGTTATGAATAACCACAGAGTCCTCTTGAATACTCTTCAAACTAGGTATTGATTCCATATAATTAGCACTCCTTTTTTCTAGCATATGATCAAAATGCTGCATGCTTTCTTACACAAGTTCCTTATAAAATCCAGTTACACATATTCTGCCTGTGGGCTTCCAATAATAGGTTACTCTCACTTTGTCTTCCATCAATTCCATGTTATCATCAAGTCTCAATATTGTTATTTTGTTAGGTAATTTAGCTAATGACTCCACAATAATGCATATTCTTGCACAAGTTATTCTTTTGGTCTCTATAGTT
Source organism: Erythroxylum domingense (assembly GCA_025594535.1). Classification (NCBI taxonomy): domain Eukaryota; kingdom Viridiplantae; phylum Streptophyta; class Magnoliopsida; order Malpighiales; family Erythroxylaceae; genus Erythroxylum; species Erythroxylum domingense. The sequence continues at coordinate 5,739 of JANQBM010016260.1, read as the reverse complement.
GCTTGATTAAGGCATATTAGTCTTCTAATTAAGCTAGCAAGGTAGCTAAGACCCTTAGTGGTCTAATATTTGAGTGGGATGTCATGTATACATACCCATAAAGACATATTTGATTGTTTCAAATCTTAAATTCTAGTTCTAGGTCTCCAAGGATAGAAAAAAAATGGTATTTGGTTGAAATGCCATAGTCTAGCCTTTATGATATCAATGACTGCATCAGGAGAAAATAAAATGAAAGCAAAAAAATCCTAATTATTTAATATAGTATCTAGCAATCTATACTTTTTCTAATTAGTAGCAGATCAATTTTTTATAATAGGAAAAGGTACCCTCTTATCCAAGAAGAATCCAATAAGAGTGGATTTCCAATTTTTCACTCCTGGATGAAGGATGGATAAGGGTATGGAGATAACTCAATGTTCAAGTGTAGGACTTGGGCGGAAGAAAGTGAGTTTAGAGTCAAGGTTACAGTTCCCACCTACTTGCACCCATGTGCACTAAGAAAAAGGTTCTATGTTAGAATATGAAGGATGCACAGGTGCTGGATTAAGAGTTACATGATTGGCAGGTAAAGAAGGAGAGGGAGGTAAGGGCGAGAAATCTTTTAAATTATAATGCATGGTTAATAAATGTTGGTTAAAAGGAGAAATTGTTGGTTCAAGAAAATTTGTAAGGAAGGATAGGAGTAGAATGAGAGGTAAGAGAGGACCAAAAAAGAGTAACAAAAATTAGGCCAAAAATAAGAAGAAAAAACCAAAGGAAAAAATGTGTAGAGGTAAGAGGAAATGTGTTAGGAGGAAGAGCACAGGTATAACACATAGAATGAAAGGTAACAAAGAATGAATAGAAGTTATGTGTGGTTGATAGTAGGATCATCTTCACGATAGGAGCATCTTCACAAATTAAGGATCCATCTTAAAAGATGCTTTCTATATCTTAATTTTGCTTACAGAGAGGTTTTCAAGCCCTACTTTCCTACTTCTTTCCCATCACCTTGAAAAATATATTTAGTTTCCATACTTGGATAATGCATGTATAATTATATAGATGATAGACGCATAATTAATCGTATTTATACCCCATATTTGATGAACTTTTGCATTATTGATTATATTTATACCCCATATTTGATGTATTTTTACTTGATATTTTATACTTTTATTGTATATGTGGTACTTAATTCGCTTCAAGTATGTTTATTGGTTATAATTTCATTCATAGACTAAAAGGATAATCAAATGAAGATTTGGAATAAAATCTGAAGCTACATAGTTTGCAAATTCTGGAGATTTTTTGTTATGCATGGTTTGATGCATGATTATACATCACCCTATGCATCTTCCAGAACCTTAAATTTTACTATAAAAATACGTGCTCAGAGGCAAAATGGGAGAGTAGACGTTAGGGGGTGATTACAAAGCTAGAGATCATTTAAAAGTGACAATTTTGAATTAGAGAAGAGAAAAACAAGAAGAAATCAGCAAAAGATCCATCGGAATACAAGATGAAACCTCTACCTTGTAAGAGTATTTGATTGAAGACAATCAGGGAGATTTTGGAATTATGAATATGTTATTTTGTTATTTATGTTTGATTTTGTATTCTATTATGTGTAACTAAATTCTTTTAGTGTCTAGGTTAGATGAACCCTAATTTTAGGCAATAACATGTTTTGATTCTTTTATTAATGCAATTGTTTGGATTGATATATTATAATTCAATTAAGTGTTTATTATATGTTCTAATAGATCCAACATATTAGTGTATGATCTGATTTTGTAACATAAAGATTGAAAAATTTTGTGTGTGAATAGACCTACCGTAATTGGAAGGAGTTGATTGTAACCCTAGAGATAGGATGACATAAATCATCCAGATTAGGATCAAACCTAATAGTTGGATTCATAAATGGGTAAAGCAATCCTATAAAATTTAACCTAAGTAATTCAGCTGATAACCTTAGGATTAGTTGTTATTAGACTCAAAAGTGACTATAAGCATACCATAAGAGTCTACATGGTCTAATAAATCAATAAAATAATTACATAATAAAAGATCAATCAATTAAGGGTATCTAGGGGAATTCAAAACCTAGACACTAATTTTTGATATCGATACTTTCTTAAGTGATTTCTTAATTCTCTGTTTAATCTTGCTACCTGTTTTGTTTAATTTGCTTAATTTTTATTTTCTTTAATTAAAAATCACAATCAAATTTATAAACTAGGTAATAGGATAAAGGTGACTACTAGTATTCATTGTCTTCATGGGATCAACTCATACTTGAGGTACTAGCTACAGCTATGCATTGCACTAGTGGTTATTCATAATTGACACTTAGAAAAAGTAAATCAAGCTTTTTGACATTGTTGCCAGGGACTTTAATATTAGGAACAATTAAATACTATTACTCTAGTCTCTATTTATTTATTTAATTTTATTTTTATTATATATTGTTGTATTTTTGTCTTATCATTTAAATATATTTTGAACTTGTCTATATTAACAGTGTGTTTGTGGTTTAATTAAGAATTAAGATTTAACTTCATAGCCATAACTCACAATGGAAAGATTGAGTGGATAATACTTTTATGGGAGCCAGAATATGTCTTCGTAATTTATAACATTACCATATGGGAGAGAAAGGATGTCACATGTTTTCAAAGGGTCAATTGATATCCATACCATATTGTAACATTGGTAGGAATAATTTTTACATCCATGAATATTAAGCACTGAACTCTATGTGGGACGGACCGAACATGTATAACCAACATCAAAGTGCACCATACGAGAATGGTTATAATTCAAAGTGCAGGAACTCTTACGTTTATGGATGGAATGATTACACTTTAGCTTAATACTTACAACACCAAGCACCTCCAGTTAACGAGCCAACTCTAGAGCACATGATGGTTGATTTCATTTAAGAATCAATCATAATGCACCAAGAAATAGAGGCTCATATACAAAATATGGTGAATTAGGTGGATAAATCAGCAAACATGTTATCTAACAGACCCTATAGAATGTGCAATGACAATCACTCTTAATAGTGAAAAAGAGTTCCTAGTAGAAGAAGAAGAGGAAGAGGAAAAGGAAGGAAGTACTACTAATAAATTAATGAAGAGGGAAGGAAGCACTACAGATAAATTAATGTAACTCTTTGTTGAAATGAAAGCTAACTGATGCAAATTTGAAAGTGAAGAAAAGAAAAAGGTTAGCTTTATGAATGGAGTGACATTCTAAGAAGAGCTTCCAGAAGAAGAAAAAGTCTCCATCCAAGAAGAGGAAGTAGGGGAGTGTTAGGAGATAATTGAAGAAGATGATCCAGAAGCCTTTGTTTAGGAAGAAGAAGAGTGGACAGAGGTGGTTGAGGAAGAACTAGTAGAGGAATCGTATAAGTAAACTACTAATGAGTTGTTGGTAGTGACTTTAAATACAGAGGGTTCCCACTTCCTCGAAGGCAAAATATTTAAGTTAACCAATGATTCAGGGAGTTTTTTTATTCCATATATTTTTAACATTTTGTCATTAGTAAGGGATTGATGTTATAAAATTGATAATTTTGATTATTATTTGCTTGATGACATGCAAAAGCTTCACTATCGGCATGATTGATAGATTCACAATTGATAATATTTATATCCCATATTTGATGTATTTTTTTCTTGATATTTTATAATTATATTGTATATTTGATACTTAATTCGCTTCAAGTGAGTTTATAGGTTATATTTGCCTTCATTGACTAAAAAGGTAAGAATTTTGATCAAAACATGGCATAAAACAAATATTTGAAGCATAGAAGGGATACACAGTCATGCATCAACCCATGTACTTCTCTTAGGCCGTATAAATTTGCTAATTCTAGAGATTTATAAATTAGAATACTATGAAAAAAGACATTTTCAAGATTTACTATGATAAAAAAGTAATATTGATGATATTTTCAAGTATTCAAAGATGGATAGCCATCAGATCAAATAAGTGGATGACTGACATCTAAAAGAAGGGTTATATGGTGGAGAAGACACATTACATCAATAAAAAATAGACTTTATATAATTAATTATTGAGGTAAATTTATTTTCAAAAATAAAACTATTGAGGTAAATTATGTTCTTTAATATTGTTTTCATTTATTAATTAATTATATTATTATTTTATTTATGTTTTTAAATGGTAGGTTTATTTATGTGCCTGTGTTACATATAAGTGAAAGGATGACAACAGTGATTGATACTGGAGTGTTTAATAAATTGGATTATCAACACCAAGCTCTCAATCATAACTCTAGACAACTAAAACATAAATGACTTAATGATGGAAATATTGAAAAACAAGTTATAGGTTAGAGTTTGCTGATTAGTAGAAGGTTATTTCACACGTGTTGTTTTGAACATATCATGAATTTAAATGTGAAAGATGGGTTAGAGATATAAAGGAAGTAGTAGGGGTGATATAGCATAGTATATATTAGATCAAAAACAAAAACATGCTTATTTTGGCTAAACGGTAGATTTTAGAAACTTTTTCCGAAATTAAAATATAGCGGAAGCGTAAACACCAAATCAGCATGCTTTTAATCCATACATAATCTGGAATTTATAAAATAAATAAAATAAGAACTAGATCGAAATATTACCGACTCCTTACTACAGTTTTGACTCCTTGCTGCTGCTTCCTCAACTAATTCGATCAACCACTTGTTCTCCTTGGACAACTTGGTTATCAAAATCCTTTTATGGGAAAGGAGAAGAAAAATAATGGAGATCTATCCTTTGTTATATTTGACTAATTGAAAAGCACAAAAAATTGAGACATTCTCATTTACTATAGCCCACAGTTTTAGAGAGCTTGGAGAGCGAGAAAATTCCATATATGTTAATTTTTTATCCAAGATAAATAAAAATGTGTCCTTACAAGTCCAACCCCTTGTCGTTTGGGAGAGAGCGAAGATAGATAGCAAAAAAAAAGCACACTTCCACTCTTTAATGAAAAGAATGCAAAGAGGGCTGTACCAAAACTTTAATAGACAGCTACCATTCATTTAAAACCATCGGTTTTGCTTTGGAAGTGAGTGGAGAGTTGATTCGAGCCCTTTTGTTCTTACCTTTGGACTATAGAATGTAACCTCGAGTCATTTAACTTAATCGGAATCTGATGAATGGAACTAAGCTAGCCTATATGTCATGATATGCAAACAAAATTAACAAGGAAGAGGTGGGTTTAAATTTTTCGAAATTCGGACAAAAATAAGAGAATTGTACGAAAACGTAATGAAAAGTATTTTTTTTTTGGATTTTAGGAATAGAAAGGTGATAAAATGAAAACAATGATCAAATGATGATATTATCCTCTTGAAAAGGAGCTTTGACTATCATAGTTCAAAAAGAATTTTTATGGGAGTGAATCACTAAGTTTCAAATGGTAAACCTTAAAGAACTCTTTAAGTCTAAGGTTTTAATCAATGAACTCCACTTCTTAAAACCTTGTTGAATGCTCTTAGTGTGTGCAGTGGGTAAGTCAATGCAATAAGTCATTTTAGGATCTAAAATCATCTCAATATCAAGCATAACTAGGTAGATAAAAGACAATTAACCAAATCACAAGTAGACATATATTGTTAGAGTTATGTAAATATAGTGCCTTGGAAAGTAAGTGTATTTACATGTAACTTTATCTTCTTCAGTTACAATTTTGTAATGAAAATATTTATTATTAATAAAACAAAAG